>ML105739.1:0-10998 GCA_003697995.1 Taxidea taxus jeffersonii | reverse complement strand
AGAACACAGACAGGGGGCAGAAAAGGGAGAGGGAGGAGGAAGATTCCCTGCTGGACAGGAAGGCCAAAGTGGGGCTCAATCTCAGGATTCTGGGATTATGACCTGAGCTGAAGGCAGATGCTTAACTAACTGAGCCACCCAGGTACCCCTAAATTTTGGATCTTACATTAGCTATTGCCCAAAAGTCCAAAATTATAATTCCTGGAAATTAAAACTTTATAACAAACTCACCAAAATAAAATTCCATAAGAAGTAAAAAAAATAGATATAAATATAAATATATATTATATATAAATATATATAATAAATATATAAATATAAAAATATGAAACATATTTTTGAATTTTTCCATGTATGTCATCTCCTCTAAATGTATATGTGTTTGTAAATATTTTTTAAGAGTTTGAATGGAAAAGAACTCTGATCAAATCAATATATCTAAATTTTATTTAGGGATTTACCTATATCCAGCATTGTGCATGATTTTAAGGTAACCAAAAGACTACTTGAATTATTAGAGTTATTTAGTTTAAAGATAATTAGAATGGTGGTTGAGGGACCCTCCTGGAAGTTTCAGAGTCCCTGGGCCTCTGGGTCACAGGAGCAAAGCCAGGAAAGGGGTACAAGATGGCTGTGTAGGGCTTTCCCGGGGCCACTACTGGTGTGGAGCCATTGGTAGCCTGAGATGATGGTGGCCTGGGCCCAGTGGGGCTGCCCTGAATGCTGGCCCTGTGGAAGCTGGTCCACTGAGACCCTGGCACAGCATCAGCCACAAGCTGACCTTCCTTCGCTTGGTGTGCTACCTGTGCATGGACCACAGTTTTGGCAGCCTCGTGCTCAACCCCATGGGTGCCTGGCATATGTCCCCCACAGATAGGCAGTTGGTTACACCATAAGAGGTTCCTGACAGGGACTGCTCCAGAGGGGAAGACATGCCATTTGGGAAGATGGCAGAGAGCCTGTTGCAGCTGCTGACCCACTAGGTGGCTGCCAGCCTTGTGAGCTATGCCTGGCTCTTCAAACTCTTCCCTGTGGAGGTTTTTGCTGCCACCTTCTGCACCTTTGGATCTTAATGTCATTTTGTTGCAAAAGTTTATTTGGGGCAAGGACTTGCTGGACCTGAACCGCCAGGTTCTACACAACTACATGGCCTGCAGCAGTCTGGAGTGTGTGCTCCAGTCAGAGAAGGAGCTCCCGGGCAGTGCCAAGGAGAGCCCCAGGAAGAGGAAAATGATCCTTTGCTGTGAATTCAGGACAGGAGTTTGTAAAGTCCCCCAGGTCCCTGGATGGCACTTGGCTGCCCATGGACAGTGATTAACAGTCATAAGGACTGAGCTTCAAGGGTCTGATGCCAAGGACCAAGAGCACTGCAACAGTCTAGAAGAGGACAGGGGAAGGGAAAGTTGGCCAAGGTCAGGGCATCAAAAGAGGTTTGGAAGATAACCAAGCAATGGCAAAGATACTGAATGTGCAGGCATGTTTTTTGAGGCTGGGTATTGAGGAGATCTCAAGACAGCAGCAAAATCTGTGGGAACTCCTGACAGGCTGGTGGGCTTAGGCCCTTATGGCTACCAGCAGTGGACTCTCACTGGGTTCTCTCCCAGTGCTACTGAGGTGCTTCAGTCCATCTCCTGCTTCAGAGCCCTGACAGTGGGGTAGGGGGTCAAGAAGGAAGAAAACCATAAAGAAAAAGCTAACTAAAATGTTTTGTTCTATCAATTTCTCCAGTGAATGTTCAGAAGTCTAGGAATTTGTGAGATCTACATAGGTTCTTTTTTCTCTTTTCTTTTTTTAAGATTTACTTATTTATTTATTTGACAGATGGAGATCACAAGTAGGCAGAGAGGCAGGCAGAGAGAGAGGGGGAAGCAGGCTCCCTGCTAAGCAGAGCTCAATGCAGGGCTCGATCCCAGGACCCTGGGATCATGACCTGAGCCAAAGGCAGAGGCCTTAACCCACTGAGCCACCCAGGTGCCCTCACATAGGTTCTTATATTGAGTAAGAGTCAGAATGTTGCTTCCTATTTTGTTTCATGCTCAAGTTTTTTATATTATCTTACTCATACTTTGCTACTTTTAGGTTTTACCATATAAAATTGCCTTTTTTTTTTTCTAGGTAAAATAATGATCAAATATCCACAGTTTTATACAGTTCAATTTATTTCAAATTCTTTGAGTAAAGTATCTGTACTACACATTTACAAGGTTTCTTCACCCATTCCAAAAGTTCCTGTCCCCCCACTCCCCCCTGCCGCATGGCACAAAAATAGACAATAAAACAGCATTAATTTGTGATTAAAAAGACAAGAGTTTCAAGTGTACAGTGTTCTTCTCAGGAACAATTCTAATTAGTTTTAACTTATGAACATTTTCTGTAGATGTGTGAATAGGACTCTATGGGAAATAACTTTTTCTGATCTATGACACGAAAAGAAAATGCCATCATCCCTTAAAGAAAAATATTAAGGGCAAAGTAATTTTTTAACTGAATTAAAAACATAGTGTAAAAACTGTTTTTATTTTCTACTAATAAGAAACAAACTTTGTAGTATTAATTTGGCCTCAAAAAACTATTCATTATGATTTTTATCATCATGTAATTATTGTTAAATTATAAAATTATTGTTTTTATACCTTTAGCAAATAAACATGTGGCATATTAAGTCAACATGGAAAACTCTGGAGTTCTCCCTTGAAATGAACAATTTCTAGATCTCATGATTGTTCTACATGCCAGGCAATGAGAATTGTAAATGACATTTTAAAGAGATGTATGGCTCTTCTTTTTATTAGTGTCTTTGAATATTTCAATAACAATGAGGTCAATTAAAATTTTTATTGAATGATTACATTTTATATGGACTCAGATGCAAAGAACTAAGTAATTTAAAATGGTTAAGGTAGAAATATAAAAGGAATTGCCCTTTTTATAGCATGACATTATCTATTTATGCCTTAAATTAAAAAAAATCCTTTGTTGGCTTTGAGAGTAATCAAAAACTTAATATGATCCTTCTATTACCTCATTAGTCAACATTACAGATACTCTGTATTGTTTATTGATGTTCTTATTGTTTAGTGATCGCATACACTTATTCCACTTTCTGAGTTGTTCAGTTTAGTTGTGTTTCCCTTGTGTCCCAGAGCCTCAAACCCCACCTCTCCTAGAATAATAAGATACCTTTGTTTTTATAACTATTTTAATTCCTTTTTTTAAGATTTTTTTTTTTAAATTTTAGAGATAGAGAATGTCAGAGCAGAGGGGTGGGGCAGAAGGAAGGGAGAGAGAACCCTCAAGCAGGCTCCCTGTTAAGCATGGAGCCTGGTGCAGGCTTCATATCCTGACCTCGAGATCAAGACCTGAACCGAAAATCAAGAGTCGGCTGCTTAACCAACTGAGCCACCCGAACACCCCTTATAACTATTTTAATTCTTAAAGATAACCAAGAGCTAATTTTTTATCCTCTCTGTTTCCTTTCAGAACTCAAATCACTTCTGTCTATTCGTCTCTTTAGTCCATAGGGAAATAACAGTGTTCCCTAGCTAGTCACATCGCTATGGTATCAGTGAGACAGAATGATCACTCCATATAACAGACTGGTGCAGGATCAATATATATATATATCTTCTATAGAACTTAGAACTTAGCATAAAACCAAACCTCTAAGTACTTCACTGTTAGTCTCTAGTTAATATCAGAGTCTTTTTGATAATGTTGGTGGTGATGACATTCAGATTGTTTTTGCATTCTGTCAATATTGCCTTTGGTTTTTCCCTAATTCTTCTAGAGATACGTTTCATTTTATCTCAAAAAGAAACAGCATTAAGAAATAATTTATTTTTATACCACATTATTTTTAGTGGTTATTTATCATAGAACCTAACTAACTCTCTGCTAGTGTTGACATATTCATAAATATTCCTATTTTGCTTAAGATTTTTATAATTTGGAAAGTCATCTGTTAGTTACATAGCACCAAGTACTTCTATGGAAAAACAGAAATTTACAATATTTACTGTCAATAAACTTTAATTGTACCAGCAAGGGGGCAGGAATGCAGAAAATTACAGACTTTTAAATGTGTGAATCACTTGCAAGTTAGAAGTCCTAGGTAATTATTTATCTTAGATGGGTAGTGCACAATAAAACCCAGGGACAATGATAATTGAGGTGACTTCATTTTGCTTCAATTCTGTTATCACATAAAAGGAGCAATCTGTTTTTAATCTAAAATTTGACATGAATCAACTTGTTTTATGCGTTTCTTTGTGCTTGCTTAAACGAAGAAAGCGGCAATTTCAGAGAGTTAGGTTTATAACAATCTTTTGAAGACCCTGTAGCTAGAAATTAATCAGAATAATGTTGAACTATTAGAAAATAATTGGAGTAATTAAAAAGCACAAATCGAGTCAAATTACAAAGCGAAAAACAATATCTTCTTTTGTTTCTATATCCAACATCATACAATCATGGCATCTTTTCCTTATTATTCATGAAAGTTTGTGACTTACAATAGAAATTGGCTGATGGTTTTTCTCACATAGGCTTCCAGAATCAAATTTGATTTTTGATAAGTGATAAATATTTAAGATGAATGCCAAGAGACCTCTTATAAATGGTGGTTATATTTCTGCGCAATTATTTTGCGTACTTACAAGAGAAGTGTAATGATCTCATCAACAACTTCATTTTGTCTTACCCTTTACATTGTAAGTTTGAAATGAATTACTGGTTTGTGATTCATCTGCACAAATAGGACAAGAAATTGATATAAACATCTTGCATTTCTTATACATTATTGTTAACCATTTCTGTTTATTGCACAGTGAAGAACTGTGTCTTATAGAACTGATCATGTCTAGGTATGTAAATTGCTAATTACATATGTCATTTGCTTCATCCTTGCCTTCAGCTTTTACATTCAGTGTAAATCCTGAGCAGTTCCATTCACAAACGGAGTCACCACTCCCTATTCCTATCATAAAACCAAGAGAATATTTTCCTAGAAAGTCAGAATTGTGTATTTTTTTTATTTAAATTCAGTTAGCCAAGGTATAGTACATCATTTGTTTTTTTGTTGTTGTTTGTTTGTTTCTTTGTTTGTTTTTACAAAGGAAGATAAAGCTTTATAAATTTAAAGCAAATTTGAAATTTGCTTTGGGGAGTTTTAATACTGAATTGATCACACATAGCATGATTTTTTAAAATAGACATTTACCTGGATAATTTTATCATCTAAGCTTATAAAATGAATAGGTGTATTAGACTACTAATGAAACCCAACCTAAAAAATAGTGAAGCCAAATATATTTGTAATTTGGTGAAGTTTAGATAGTGCATGTGAGCCAGACAGGGAGATGATGATTGAGTTATATCTTTTAAATTCCATCATTGTATATTTGTGAACGATGCCCATCGAAAGACCTTGTCTAGAGCAACAGACTTCTTGTCTAGAGCAAAACAGACTTGTCTAGAGCAAAAGACCTTGTCTAGAGCAAAGACTGTTACTGGGTAACAGCCGCGGTTGTTCATTTGGATTTCAGTGCTTGCTGAATAACTCAGTGAACTTATAGCTTTGATTATTAAAAGTAAATTAATTTTAGCACTACTTCTGTAGGGAGGCAGAAGGCAACATTATCATTGCATTGAAAGATACATTGTCTGTTTGTAATGGGAGAGTCATATAACATAGGAGATTGTAATTGAAAGTATATTTCTATGTTCTAACACCTATCTCAGAAGTTTACTCACATATACAACTAGGTTTTTGTCATAGCTAAAAGAAAATGCTAACCAAGTTTCTTATGGCTGGTAGGAAAAAAAAATGCTCCTTTGAATACAATGATGTTGTTAACCCTCCATGCCCAGTTTTGGCTAGTTGTGTTCCTTCTTTAACTCTGTGGAGAATCTTGGTAAGTTAGCACAAAATGATCTAAGCTAAATTCTGTGAGGGATTTTTATCTTGATTCGTCTCTAAAAATTTGTTTTGACTTTCAGTTTCACAAATTCTGGATTGCACGTTTAGGAGAGTAGATTTATGGAATATACTTTTATATGCTAACAGCACTAGAGAATCAAAACAGAGAGCCTTTGTTATGCCATTAGTCATGATACCGGAAGAGTGAATGATTACTACTCTGTTCCCTGAAGTGGCTTATTGCTTTACCTTGCTGTGGGCATCAGCCAACTCTCTTCATTCCCCATTCCTCTGTGCATTTCTATATGACTATGTATTCTGTCCCCTTCTCTCTCTCCCTCTTTTCCCCTCACTTTCTCCTGCCCCCCTCAATCTTAATCCCCTAATAAGAATATAGATGTGTGTAACCTAATTGCAGTTACGTTTAGAGGTGGGTATATGTATGTGTTACATGAAGGAACACGTGCATATCTTCAAATTACAGAAGTAATTAAGCACACTTACATTGATCATGCTGTCCATTCATTGCATCTTCTCAGATCCGAAAGGTACTCACCATTTTCCATAGACGGATGACTTACCCATACACGTTAATCCTACAGTAATAAATACACACATTTCCCTACAGTGAAGGGCGCAGAAGCTTCAATTCCTTCCTTTTACAGAATTATTTTGCCCCTTGAGATGCTTATCATAATGTGTAAAACATTAACCTTTAATCTCATATTTACCTTTATAATAAAATTTACCCAAATGAAACAGTTTCAGGTAAATTAATTATATTACAATTTGGCAACTATTGTATTTGAAACAAATATTTTATTTTACTTCTCAGGAGATGCTGAGGCTTATAAAATTGCCATTTGTTTTTATTCCATGTTGGCCTTTCTGTTATTCCTTTTACTCTTTATTTTTATGTTTTGATTAAAATTCAGGAACTATGCTAAAGAAAAACTGGAGAAGAAAAAAATAAGTTTCAAGTTATTCTAGCTATGTCATATAAAATGTATTATAGCAGCTGCTCTTTGAGTCTGCTATGAAGATGTTTTAGGGTGAGAGCCTTTTTTTGTGAGCAGGAATTCAGGATATATGCACAGATTTTAAAGGGTTCTTTATAGCAACACTTCCCAGACTTTTAGGTTTTATGGACTAGCAATTTTTTTTCTTTTAATTAGAGGGACTGGAGTAAGGATGCCAACTTTTTCTTTTTTTTAAGATTTTATTTATTTATCTGTTAGAGAGAGAGAGAGCAAGCGAGCACAGGCAAACAGAGAGGCAGGCAGGGGCAGAGGGAGAAGCAGGCTCCCCACCGAGCAAGGAGTCCGATGTGGGACTCCATCCCAGGATGCTGGGATCATGACCTGAGCTGAAGGCAGCCACTTAACCAACTGAGCCACCCAGGCGTCCCAGGTTGCCAACTTTTTATTTTGTCAAGGAAGAATGCTAAAAATATCCAGTTGGCAAGTACTATTAGAGAAAGAATATTTCACATACATACATACACACACACACACACACACACACACACACACGTGAAAGGAATATAAACTCGGAATAAAATACAGCCTTTTCTATCTAATGACACCTGGCAACTATATACCAGGTATTTTTTTATATAGGTGCCTTAAAAATCTGAAAGCTGAAATGTTGTAACATAAAATTACATTACACATAATATCTTCATTAAACTATTTTGGTTACTCAGCTCTAAATTTGTTGACTGTGCAATACCAATTAGTGCTTTTAAATTGTTTCTTCCTCTACTTTGTTTTCCATCATATTGCTGAGAATCTAGTTTCATATGTTAATAAAAATAGAAATAGTTCTGGGGTGCCTGGGTGGCTCAGTGGGTTAAAGCCTCTGCCTTCAGCTCAGGTCATGATCCCAGAGTCCTGGGATCGAGCCCCGCATCGGGCTCTCTGCTTGGCAGGGAGCCTGCTTCCCCTTTCTCTCTCTGCCTGCCTCTCTGCCTACTTGTGATCTCTGTCTGTCAACTAAATAAATAAAATCTTAAAAAAAAAAGAAAATAGAAATAGTTCTATTAATAGTAATTATATTGAATTTAAATATGTTGGGAAAAATGAAATATGCCATGGAAATATGTCCTTCATGTCTTCAAGAATCTGCTTTTTTTTGTACAGACGAGGAAGAAATTGAAAGACTAGCTAGAGCTCAGAAAAATAACACAATAAAAAGCCTTTCCCAAACTACACAGCTCTGGACTCTCACTGCCTAAAAGAAATCAGCCACTTTGGCAAACTGTTTAACAGTAGCTATGCTAAAGACAAGTTCTATAATGTTCTATAAGACAAGTTCTGAAATGTTCACTGCAGCATTATTTGGTAACAACTTAAATTTCAGTCAATAGAAATATGGAGTAATTAATTTTGGTATAGACACATCATGGAATACTAAATAGCAAATAAAAATACTATATAAAAATAAAACGTTTTCAATATAACATGGTCGAATCTCATAAAGATAATGTTGAAGGAGAACAGATAAAGCATCCATACTCTACCATTCATTTATATGATTTTATTTATTAACAGTAAAATTAATCTGTGCTTCTAGAAGTCAGGATGGTGATTGCCTTTTGAAAGGTGAGATTATAATGATTACAAAAGGGTACAAAAGAAACCAGGCACTGACAGTGTTTTGGTTTTTTTTTAATGATTTTATTCATTTATTTGACAAATAGGTCACAAGTAGGCGGAGAGGCAGGCAGAGAGAGAGGGGGGAAGCAGGCTCCCCACTGAACAGAGAGCCCAATGTGGGACTCGATCCCAGGACCCTGAGATCATGACCTGAGCTGAAGGCAGTGGCTTAACCCACTGAGCCACCCAGGTGCCCCAACAGTGTTTTATATCTTAACTAGGTGGTGACTAAATGAGTGATTTACTATGAAATTTGAGATTTATATTTATATTTTTTCACTCATATATGTATATTTCAATGAAATATTTATTTAAAAATTTAAATGCACAAAATACACAGAAAATTATGTTAGAATATTTGCTAAACAGTTGTTTTTCTTGCCTAATGAATCAGGGCTTCTAACTGCAGACTCCTTGTTTTTTTTGATAATAAAACTACTCTGACAATCATTTCTGTATTTCCTCACTGAGAATGCATTTTTAGTTTCATAAAATCTAGGTCTAAGGCTGATTTTTTGTTGTTCTTAATAATTTATATTCTCAAGTTACAAATTGAAAAAATTTAAAAAATGTAACATTTTTCTTTGGTGGAGAAGATCTACCTTTTCTCCTCAGAGGTTTAAGTTCTGAATGGTATCTTGTTAAGAATAAGAAAATCTCTGTTAAATAATGAACCAAAGCCTCCTTCTCAAACACACACAACAACATTCATAGAGGAAAATGACTCCTTTCTGAGTCATTGTAACTAATAGATTATGTATAATTGAGTGTTTGTTGTCCTTCTTTATAGGCATGACGACCAATTGAGATAAAATAAAAATACAGGCTTATTGACTATCATTCAGCACAGATAGTGTGAAGTTCTATATAGAAAAAAAACATATTTCTGATAGTTATAGGGGAGTTTTTGATTGTGTGTTTGGGAACGGGGTAAGGGGAATGATTTGAGTGCTTCTCCTGAGTCAATGACTAATTTTGCATAAATGCAGAAGTTCTGGCTGTTTCTTCCCTGTAGGGAGAAGTCTGTTTTAGTTTTTATTTGGTTTTGTTTTCATAAGAAAGAAGCAGAATGACTCTGGACCTGGGTAATCAAGAACTAATGAGTTTGCCTAACAGGAGTAGTGATCTGAATCTGCTCCGGTCACCTGTAGGTTATGGACAGCCATGAGAGTTGGCTTTTTTTTTTTTAATTAAATTAAATTAAAATTTTATTATTTATTTTAAATTAACATATAATGTATTATTTGCTTCAGGGGTACAGGTCTGTGAATCATCAGTCTTACACACCTCACAGCACTCACCATAGCACATACCCTCCCCAGTGTCCATCACCAGCCATCTCTCCCTCCCCTCCCAGCCCCCAGCAACCCTCGGTTTGTTTCATGAGATTAAGTGTCCATGGTTTCTCTCCCTCCCGATCCCATCTTGTTTCATTTTTCTCCTCCCTACCCCCCACGGCCCCGCTGCCCTGCCTCTTAAAATCCTCATATCATTTTTAATCTAAGTCTTACAAGTAGATCTAAGGGGGTTTCTGGAGTCATGACTGACTGACGTTGTTCCCTTAGAATAAAAGCCCTAGCCTAACATGGAAAGAGAACAGATTCCCAATGAAAACAAATGCAATGTAAACTTCCCACTTTGAAACTGTCAACTGACTGACTGGAGTGTAGGTAAGTGGAGGGGAAAAAAAAAAAGAGCAGGATTTTTGGTAGCTTCCATTTCTTTCACATAGACAATTACCTGAGGACCTAGTTTGCATTTGCAGCCCCAAATCATATGCATTCAGAAGCTTTGTGGAGTCTCAGAGCCTGGCCTACTTAAAACTATCCTTTATATCATCCTCAGAAATAAAACCTGTCTTTTCAAGCAGAGAAAAGGATGCCAGTGGAAGGAAAGCACAAACGAACAGTACTAGACCCAGTCGTCAGCTGTGGTGATGAGACGGTATGGCCAACAAAACAGCGGTTGCATAAAGAATTTGGAAGTCAGGACAGTAGGCCAGCAATGGCAAGAGATATTGGTCTCCCTATTATTTATATATTTAATTTTATTTTTTGAAGCAGATACCTGAATTCTAGCAATTCTACCAATAGCAGCCCCAGAGTAGGAATCATGCAATTCACTTTTCACTTTCTCGTTAGACAGTATTGAGCTAAGGAAAGCTTCATGGTTTGCAGCAAATGGTGGGATCCCAAAGGAGAAAGAATGAAACGTTGTTGTTGTTTTCATTTACTTAAGTTAGCTAAATAAATGTAGGCTATCAGAAAATAAATAAAAGTTTTGTTCACTGAAGAGGAGATAGAATGCTGAGTAATGGTAGTGACAGGGTGTTGACTATTATACTGTGCACTCCAGTGGGCAAAGATCATTGTTACTGAAACTGCTCCTCAAATGCAATGTCAAAGATTTTATGTAGGGTAGTGT
>RCUC01146326.1:0-22102 GCA_003697995.1 Taxidea taxus jeffersonii | reverse complement strand
ATGTAACAGTAGACAACTGGAATGATTTACATCAGCATTTTAAAAATTTTGAAAAATTTGGGTATAGTTGACACACAATGCTGCATTCATTTCAGGTGTACAACATGGTCATTCAACAAGTTTGTACATTATCCTGTCTTCAACCACAAGTATAGACCCCCTCTGGCCTGGAATATCACTATTACAGTATCATTGACTATATTCCTACTATACTATTCCTAGTATATTCATACTTATGCTATGTCAACATTATTTTTAATGACTTCCTACATGGATGTACCATAATTTAACTAATATTCTGCTGTTAAACATTTAGATTATTTTCTTTGTTTTTTTCAATTATACATAAGGCTGTGATAACCTCCTTGGGTAATTATTATTATTATGACCTGCAGTAATTGAAAAATTAGGTTAAAACTAGGTTGAGAAAATGGCCCCCCAGGAGATCAAATCCCTAGATCCACATGAAATCCCTAGAAGCTGTCAGTATTTCCTTATTTGAAAAAGGGTCTTTGCAGATGTGAGTAAGGATTTTAAGATGAGGAGATAATTGTGGGTATGGAGGAGGGCCCTAAGTGCCATCATGAGTACCCTCATAAGAGAGAGGCAGAAGAAGAAACACACGGAAGAGAAGACCGTGTGCAGGAGGAGGCAGAGGTTGGAGCCCCAACAGTGGATTTAATAGTTGTTTTAAACTTCACTTATTCAAAATGGAGTTACAATTTGTATCTCTGTGATAATTAAGGAGTTTGGATATTTATTTTTTTAGACATTTTGTGAATTACTTGTTCTTTTTTAAATGAGGTGCTCCTTTTTATTGATTTGAAGGACTACTTTATATATTAAGGATACTACTTCTTTGACTATAATAAATACCAAAAACATTTCTTTTCTAACTAATTATTTTTAGTTTTGTGGTATTTCTTTGCTCACCCAAACTTAATATTTTTTTATTTAGCTAAATCAGTCATTTCTTCTTCATTTTTTTTTTTTTCATTGATTGTTGCTCTGCTTAAAAAGACCTTTTCTAGTATAAGATGACATGAAAATGTACCTGTGTTGGGCTCCTGGGTGGCTCAGTTGGTTAAGCTCTGCCTTCAGCTCAGGTCATGATTCTGGGGTCCTGGGATTGAGTCCCACATTGGGCACCCTGCTCAGCAGGGATTCTCTTTCTCCCTCTCTCTCTGCCCCTCCCCTGGCTTATGCTCTGTCTCACTCAGTCCCTCAAGTAAATAAATAAAATCTTAAAAAAAAAAAGTGTTCCCGTGTTTTCCTTTAGTATAGTTATTATTTTATAAAAAAGTAAAATATTAATCTAATTAGAACTCATTTTGTTCTGATATTTGAGGTAGAGAGTTGATCTGGTGATTCCCCTCCCCCCCATTTTGTTAGCTAACATCAAAAGATCAGAAATAACAGAAATAAAAGCAATGAATCACCAAAGTAGTAACCAGTAAAAATTTATTGTGCACACATCAAAAGGCAGCTTGCAAACTGGGAACACTAAAAGCAAAACATGGAATGAGGCTCAGGGACATTTTGTTATAAAGTAGAATGGTTACTTCATATCAATTTTGGAGAACACTTGAGGTTTCGCTTATGATTTCCAGAGACATAAGCAAGAGATGACCCAGGTCACGTTAGCCTTGCAAAAGAAGCTAAATTAAGTTTTGTTGGTATGACTAAGCTGGTTTTGTCTGCTCAGATAATTTTTAAGGCTTGTCTCCATTTGTTGTTGTTTTTTAATTTAATTTTTAGAAGATTTTATTTGTTTATTTGACAGAATGAGAGAGAACACAAGCAAAGGGAGAGGGAGAAGCAGGCTCCCTGTTCAGCAAGGAGCTGAACAGGGAGCTCTATGCGGGGCTCAATTCCAGGACCCTGGGATCATGACCTGAGTCGAAGGCAGATGCTTGACCCGCTGAGTCACCCGGACAACCCTTTTTTTTTAATTTGAGAGAGAGAAAAAGTGAGAGCAAGTGAGTATGAGCATGAATGGGGGGAGGGGGAGAATGAGAGAGAGAATCGCAAGCAGACTCCCCACTGAATGTGGAGCCTGATGCAGGGCTCCATCCCAGGACCCTGAGATCATGACCTGAGTGAAAATCAAGAGCTGGCCACTTAACTCACTAAGCCACTGAGGTGCCCCAGTCTCATTTGTTTTTGATTTTAACACTAGTTATCTCAGTACCTTTTATTGGATAATCCATCATTTCCTCACTTATTTGAAATGCTGATTTTATCATGCACTAATTGGGTCTCTTTCCAAATTTTCTATTCTCTTCCATTAATATTTCTGTCTATGCTGATGTCAGTATTATACTTTTTAAAAAAAATTATTGTAGCTTTGTAATGCATTTTATTAGGACAGGTATATTATCTTTTTCAAAAAGGTTTTTGCAATAACATGTTTTTCTCAAGCCTATTTTTCTCTTTGAGAGTTGTTTAGCAGGGAGTCCACTGTTTAAGAAAAAAGACTGCAAAGCACCTCTAAGCTTTTAGGTTACAGAATGCTGTTTTATTAACTTAAATGTCTGAAGGCTATTGTCTGAAGATAATCTGTCTTGAAAAGTACGATTTCTTATATTTTCTTTTATGTCTGTCAGTAATTCTGTACCTTCATAGAACCAAGACTGCATTCATTTTTCCAAATAAGGAACATGGACAGTATCAGGAATATAATTCTGGATATGACAGTATCTCAGCATCTGTATTTCAGGAAGCTGGAGCTAAATGCTGATTTCTCTAGTGGATATTGCATTTCTAAGAGGTGGTACCTACCTCCCGTGGTTGACTCTGGAGCAGGAACTGTTAAACGGGATCCATGTACCTTTTTAAAAAAATTTTTAAATTATTTTTAAAAGATTCTTATTTATTTTTTGAATTTCTTTTCAATGTTCCAGAATTCATTGTTTATGCACCACACCCAGTGATCCTTGCATTATGTGCCCTTCTTAATATCCCCACCTGGCTCACCCAACCTCCCACTCCCCTCCCCTCCAAAACCCTCAGCTCCTCAGAGTCCACAGTCTCTCATGGCTCGTCTCCCCCTCCGATTTCCCCCAGCTCCCTTCTCTCCATCTCCTCATGTCCTCCATGTTAGTTTGACATTAACCTTTTCAGGCATAGAGTTCACTACCAAATGAACTTTTCGGCCTTGCGGGGCAAGACTTCTGTTTTCATTTGTTTTGTCTTCACCATCAGACCAGAACCATCAAATACACTTCACTTTTAAAGCTCATGCCATGTGCATTTGGCTTAAACCTGTAGAGCTCCCTGTTGTAGCTTTGGAGTCACGTGACTACTATAGGCCTTGTAGACATTTGCAGTAACGTTAGATTAGTACCAATGTTCTAACATGGAAATTAGCTGGGCTTCATGAGCTGAAAGCTGGAGTTACCAGGGACTTGAAACCTATGTTCAGGGAGAATCACTGGTTTAAACATTATCATGTTAGAGTTTCAATGTTTAGATTTTGAATTCTTAGTCAATTATTATGTATTGGCAGTATTTATTGTGCTCAGAGCAGACAGGATGCAAAAGTAGGGTCAATGAAAAAGGACTGGGAGTTAGAGACACTGTTAGGTGAACCGGGTGTCTATTGCTTTTCACTCTTGCTGCTGTCTGTAGCTCACGCTGGCTGGTGTGCCCAAGGGAAGGGACGGTGTTATTTATCATCATTATTATTTTTTTTTTAGTGATCGGTGTCTTAGAAAAGGCAAATTCCTTAGTGAAATTTCCTACTGGTTTTTTATATCATAGGCATATTTTTAACAGTCACATGTATCTGATTTTTAAACATCTTAAAAACCAAAGGAGATATTTACTTTGGACTACATTATTAGGCTAATTACACATTTTTTCTTTACATTTTACATAACATAGTTATTACCTCATTCCCAAAGAGGAAACTTTTGGAATCTTCAGTCTAAGAAAGGTATTATTAGCAGAGGATTTTCACTGTATGTATAAATGAATAGAAATGTAAGAGCCCAGTTGACCACATAGCAGTGATTTTAGTCTCTAATTCTTCCTATCACAACATAGTTGCTTATTATAAAATAAAAGTACTTAGATTTCTTCTATTCTGAGACTAATTTCTTTCTCATGTTATTCACTGAACTTCGGCTACCTCTCTAAATTAAAAGAATGAAATTAAAACAAACAATTATTTTGTTTAGCTGTAAGTGTTAAAGTAAAATGTTTCTATAAGGCTTATGGAAACAGAAATCTTTTACCCTGTTCCCGTCCCTAACTTTTTCTTTGTTACTGGGAAAGCACAAAGCCTTTACAGATTATCCAGTAGGTGGCAGCATCTAGTTAAAATACGCACATTAGAAATAAGAGTCTCTGCAAGAATTTAGAGCCAGACTTATTTAGACTTGAACTTCATTTTTTTAATTAAAATTTTTTTTCTAGACTTGAACTTTAAACTTTAAAAAAAATTTTTTTAAAGATTTTTATTTATTTATTTGACAGAGAGAGGTCACAAGTAGGCAGAGAGGCAAGCAGAGAGAGAGGAAGGGAAGCAGGCTCCTCGCTGAGCAGAGAGCCCGATGCGGGGCTTGATCCCAGGACTCTGGGATCATGACCTGAGCTGAAAGCAGACGCTTTAACCCACTGAGCCACCCAGGTGCCCCTAGACTTGAACTTTAAATGTATATCTATAAACATATCCAAATTTCTCTTCTGCCTCTTTTCCTTTTAAAAGAAGAGAGAGAAATTTTTAGGATGAATATTCTTCCTTGTCTTCCCCAGTCATTTGCTTAACCTTTTATTTATGAGTAATTTGAGGGACTTTGGGCTGGTGGTGAAAGGGCAATTTCCAACCAGATCCTCAGACACAAAATACATCTTAGCCCCATCTGACATCACAAAGAACCAACAGCAAAACAAATGAAAAGATCTTGGTTGTTGAGTTATGTATTTAATTTTATTGATAAGTATAAACTCAAGTGGGGCCTTGACACCAAGAAAAAGATAAAAACCAGGTTAAATTGACTTTATTTTTTACCACATTTTGACTTGATAATCCAGAGTTAATAACCTCAACTTTAACTATTGAGATGCTGAAGTGAATAATATAGCACTTGCTAGAAATATTTAAAAAGTCTTTTCACCCCATTTTGAGGGGCCCCTTTTAAGTTTTTATAGAGAAATCTGGTGAAAATCAAAACTCCTTACCATACCAGGAGCTTCCCCTTAGTTTTTAGCACTTCTCTGATAGAGACAGAATTCTGTACTCTCTGGGGCACAGACATCTAATGATAGAATTATTGTTCAACATCAGTGTTTTTGATGGAATTTATTCCTTTTTCCTTTGTCACATTGGCCTCTGTGATTCTAGCTCTAAATTTATAAATGCATATAAGCACAACACAGCAGCCTCTAATCTGAAAATACCTTGTTGAAATGCTTTTCTGTGAAATTCAGGTATATGCCACTTCTGCTCATGGATGTTAAGCTTGAATATTCTAAGAAAATATGGTAGTTTCTTTCAGCTCTGATTTGCAGAGGATTGAGGGAGAAAATCAACTGTGGTAATCGGGATGGTTAAGGATTTTTTATTTTAACCTCTGTTACAGTCTTAGTGTTGCCTAGCAATGTGTTTTGTATTCTCCAAAGTGGCTATTCCAAATGCTTACTGTGTTTTTAACCACCTGTTTTTGGCAAGTCCTTCACTCTGGCCTGCTTACTGTCCAGAGAAAACAACCACCGAGGTGGGACTCCCTTCCACATTCCTTCCTTCTGTCTCTAAACTGCACTGTGTTCTCCTTCATCCCCCATCTTTCTTACCATAGATTGAAGGAAGGTGCTGTTCTTCAAGGCCAAGGTCAACAACATCCCATCCCTTTCACTCTGCCCCTGGTTCCTGATCCATCCATTATTCTGTGACACTCACCTAGAGCATCTGTCGGTCCTCTCTCTCCTTCCCTTCAGCTTACTATGTTTGAATCTTCTGGTCCTAAAACAGAAAGAACCATCAAACTAGCCAAACATACAAATAAAACTTTATAAAGACTTAGTGTTGAAATTTATAAGTACATTTTGTTATCTAATATTTAAACTATCATCAAGTTTTTCTAGCTTGACAAACTTATTTAATGTTTTAAAATCAATATATTTATTTATTTTTTTAAAGATTTAATTTATTTACTTGAGAAAGACAGTGCAAGCAAGAGAGAGAGCAAGTCAGGGAGGGGAGCAGCAGAGGGAGAGAGAGAAACAGGCTGACCACTGAGCAGGGAGCCCAAGGCCGGGCTTGATCCCAGGACACCAGGACCATGACCTGAGCTGAAGGCAGATGCTTAACCAACCGAGCCACCCAGGAGCCCCTAAAATCAATACATTTAAGTACTAAATGAGTTTTATTTTTTGTTAGTATTTCTTGGTTATGAAGGATTATTCTTTCAATATAGTACCAGATTTGAATGGCTGAATTTACTCAGAATTTTTGAGTCTGTATTCATAAGAGAAATTTTCTGTGTGTGTGTGTGTGTGTGTGTGTGTGTGTGTGTGTATGCACACGCCCACATGCGTATGTGTTCTGCTGTTGACGGTAGAGGTTGGGTTGGGCGGGTGTGTGTATATGCTTTGTTAGGCTATGTTAACTTCATAAAATGATTGGGGCTGGCTGTTCATTTATTTCTATGCTTTGAGATAGTTTATATAATGTGGGGATTACCTGTTCCCTAAAAACTTGAAAGATTTCACTGGAAAAACCATCTGGTTCAAATAATTTCTTGGAAGCAACTCTCTGACTCTTTTCTCAACTTCTTTCATATTTACTATTATATTTCAGTTTTCTAGTCTTCTGAGTCAATTCTGGCAATACACCCATGTCAGTGAGATTTCAGAGCATCCATTTCACCAAGATTGAACATTTTACTAATAAAATTTTATAGAGTATTTTTAAAAGAAGAATTCTCTTTATTGTTTATTATGCCACATTTCTTATTTCTGATTTCATTCCTCTTTTCATTCTCTCTTTTCTATCTAAACTTTTTTTTTATTTAAGCTTTTTTTTATTTAAACATATAATGTAACCCCACCACCCTCTCCCAACCCCTCTCCCCCCCACCCCCCTCAGTTTGTTTTATGACATTAAGAGTCTCTTTTGGTTTGTCTCCCTCCCGATCCCATCTTGTTTCATTTTTTCTTTTCCTACCACCTTAACCCCCACCCCCATTGCATCTCCACTTCTTCATATCAGGGAGATCATGTGATAGTTGTCTTTCTCCAATTGACTTATTTCGCTAAGCATAATACGCTCTAGTTCCATCCATGTCATCGCAAATGGTAAGATTTCATTTCTTTTGATGGCTGCATAGTATTAAGTTGTGTATATATACCACATCTTCTTTATCCATTCATCTGTTGATGGACATCTAGGTTCTTTCCATAGTGTGGCTATTGTGGACATTGCTGCTATAAACATTCGGGTGCACAACGTGCTCCTTTGGATCACTACGTTTGTATCTTTAGGGTAAATACCCAGTAGTGCAATTGCTGGGTCATAAGGTAGCTCTATTTTCAATTTTTTGAGGAACCTCCATGCTGTTTTCCAGAGTGGTTGCACCAGCTTGCATTCCCACCAACAGTGTAGGAGGGTTCCCCTTTCTCCACATCCTCGCCAGCATCTGTCATTTCCTGACTTGTTCATTTTAGCCATTCTGACTGGTGTGAGGTGGTATCTCATTGTGGTTTTGATTTGTATTTCCCTGATGCCCAGTGATGTGGAGCATTTTTTCATCTGTCTGTTGGCCATCTGGATGTCTTCTTTGCAGAAATGTCTGTTCATGTCCTCTGCCCATTTCTTGATTGCATTATTTGTTCTTTGGGTGTTGAGTTTGCTAAGCTCTTTATAGATTTTGGATACTAGCCCTTTATCTGATATGTCGTTTGCAAATATCTTCTCCCATTCTGTCAGTTGTCTTTTGGTTTTGTTGACTGTTTCCTTTGCTGTGCAAAAGCTCTTGATCTTGATGAAGTCCCAATAGTTCATTTTTTCCCTTGCTTCCCTTGCCTTTGGCGTTGTTCCTAGGAAGAAGTTGCTGTGGCTGAGGTCGAAGAGGTTGCTGCCTGTGTTCTCCTCAAGGATTTTGATGGATTCCTTTCTCACGTTGAGGTCCTTCATCCACTTTGAGTCTCTTTTCGTGTGTGGTGTAAGGAAATGGTCCAATTTCATTTTTCTGCATGTGGCTGTCCAATTTTCCCAACACCATTTGTTGAAGAGGCTGTCTTTTTTCCATTGGATGTTCTTTCCTGCTTTGTCGAAGATTAGTTGACCATAGAGTTGAGGGTCTATTTCTGGGCTCTCTATTCTGTTCCATTGATCTATGTGTCTGTTTTTGTGCCAGTACCATACTGACTTGATGATGACAGCTTTGTAATAGAGCTTGAAGTCTGGAATTGTGATGCCACCAACTTTCTTTTTCAATATTCCTTTGGCTATTCGAGGTCTTTTCTGGTTCCATATAAATTTTAGGATTATTTGTTGCAGTATTTGCTCAGTCTTTTGTATTGAACATTACTTAATCTGAGAAGTAAATAAGATTGGAAAAAGCAAGTGACCTGATCCTTTTCGTTAGGTTTATCATTATCTCACTCAGTCATACTAAATGCAAACAAATCAATAGAGCATCAAGATTTTTCACACATTAAAATGAAGACAAATGACTTGTGAAGGCAGACTATGTACCATGTAGTATTTAACATATGAATCTTGCATTAACCATCAACTCAATTTTTTAAATAAAACAAGATTTACAAGCTAAAATAAACATTTGATTAAAGAATTCTGCTATTCAAGATACTCAGGTGTCTTTTTTCTCTTTGAGATTGGTAAGGGTTGAGTCTTTTAAAAACTTGAAGAGGAGGTGGTAAGAGGAAAAAAATCCTCAATGCTTTTAAAAACTCAGCTGTTAAGAAGTCCATACAAGTACTATGCTGGCATGGAAACAAGGTGTTTTCTGTCACAGAACCATCCACTTCTCCACAGAAGTAGTTCCTCCAAGCCAACTATATAAAGATGTAAATCAGCTCTCCCATGATTAAAATTGAAGTAATTCTTCAAAAATAGAGCAAGACACCTCACCCAAAAAGATCTTTTAAATCATTGCTAGCTGAACTGCTATTGGTCATCGTAGCTGGCGGCTGCGTGAAGTTCTGCGGGTTAAAGAAAGGATTAGCCTGCATGCCAAAGGCAGACTGTTCTATCATATTCATCTGTGTTCCCATTACTGAACTGCCCATAGCTGGAGAACCCTGTGGTGGTACAAACTGATTAAGCCACTGATTTGGTTTCTGTTGTGACAACTGGTTCATGCTAACTTTGGGTTTCTGAGGGCCAAAGAGATTATTAAGAGCAGACATATCTGTGGGTCTTTGTTGAGTCGGCTTTGCACCAGCAGGAGGAACACTCACAGCACTGAAGTTTGGCAAAGTAGAAGGTGCCCCCAGTGTCATCTTGGTTACTCCAGGTGTGCTCGGACTACCGAATAAGTTCTGGTTTGTATTAACTGGCATGCTGAATCCTGAAGTCTGAAAGCCCATGTTAGCATTTAAGCCGTTGGTCAAATTTCTCTTGGTATTATCTATTGGTGTAGAAAACATCATGCCAAGGCCCATGGAAGGAACAGAAGTGAAGGTACTTGAAGCAGAGATTTTAGGGGTGCTAACAGAAAGGCTGGTCAAAAATGACATGTTATCCATCAGTGTATCTGTCAAGTCCTTAGTCTGTTTGACTGGAGCAACAGGTGTGTGTACTTGGGGTTTAAGAGGCTGCTGGCTTTTCAACTTCTGTGCCTGCTCCTGTTCTTTTGCTAATTTTTGTTTTTCTTCAAGAGTAAGAGATGCTCTTTTATGCTTATTCTGTAACCCATCCTCTTTATTTTCTGATTCACTGCCAGTCAGAAAGTCTGCTCCAATATTGTTAAAGACTTTGTCAATCTGAGACCCAACATTTGTAACCTTTGTCTCCTCAGAAGCATTCATTTGATTTCCTATATCCAAAGATTTCTGCTGTTCTTGCATTATATGAAGTTGCTCCAGTTTAGTTTTATGTTCAGACTCCAATCTGTTAAGCATCTCTTTTATGACGGAAATGAAAGAATTGAACTGATTAAGATTAAGATTATTTTCAATACTCAGGGGAATCAGATGAGGCAATACTTTTTCAGCCAACTGCTCTTTGGTGATTCCCAACTTCTTATGAGTGAAAGTACATTTGTAAATACCTAAAATTCCCATGAGGACTGCAGGTTCCTTGGATGGAATTTGTTGTAAGAAGGGCAGGATATCATCAAGTACAAACCACTTATCCAAGTATTCCAAAATCTTTCCTAAGCACACTAATGAATTTACACGAACAGCAAGGGAAGACGTTTGTAGACATGCATTTTTAAATCTTGGTGTCAAAGCATTTTTCATGGACGGATAGTCTATAAGATTTGCAAAGGTTGGAATGATGTTTAAACAGAGTTCCTGGATCTGAATGGAAGGAGCCTCTAGTGCTCTGTAAACCATTGGTAGGACACTGTTCTTTATCTCATCAGGAGGAGTTTTGGTTAGTAGCAAATCCATTTTTTGTAAGAAAATTAACAAAATCTGGATTGGCTCCTGCTGTTTAAAGACAGGGCCAAGTTCAGGTAGAATTAATTTGACGTATTCTTCTTTGGTGCATTCTTCGGCAATCAGTAAAACATTGGACAAAACAAAAGGTACCGTGTCAGGGTTTACAAATTCTGAAGTCAAACAAGGCAAAATCCTCTGCACAATGACACGCTTGGGCAGTTTTGGTAGGACTTTTGGCAGTCCTTTTAAAAACTGTGATTTCTGAAGATTATCTCTTTGGAATAAGGTATCAAAATACTGCAGCGTTACTGCACCAACATCATCAAAGAAGGGAATCTTTGTCATTTGATCTGCATCTGGTCTTACAGTTGGAGTGACATTTAAGAGTAGTTTTACATGTTCACGGACTTCCTCAGGTATATTTGAAAGTGAACTAGATCCTAAACGACTCAACTGATCCAACTGCCTACTAAAATTCTTGTAAATATCTTGCTTGTTAACTTCAAATATGGGTTTCCCTTTATTAAATACAGCATACATGACAGTTCCTAGTGAGTACCTATCACTGGCTGTTTCACAGCTCACAGAAAGTATGTGTTCAGGAGCCAAATATTCAGGATTTGGATGACACAATGATGGTAAATTTGGGTCCCATTCTTTACAAGGCAACTTGGGCTCTTGTTCAGAAGGATTGGTTGATGACACACAAAAATCAAAGCCCATTATTTTCCAGGCTCCACTTTTATTCAAAGTTATATTTTCAGGTGTAATATTCCTATGGACCATTTTCACACTGCTATGTAAAAATGACAATCCTTCAGAAACCTGTAGCAAACCATATTTAGTTTCTACATCATAGAGGTTATAATCCTTAATGTCTGGAGATACAGGGGAAGGTAGATTTTCCCAGTTACCTAAAACATTGGCTAAACTGGCAAAAACTGGTTCTGTACAAAATGCTAAGCAATCCCTGGATTCTTCTAAAGGATGCTGGACAGTAAGAAGTCGAGGGTGTGGTAGTCGAGTTAACTGCTGGACTCCTCGTTTTAGAGAATCAATGATTTGATCCTTTTCAAATTTTTGATATTTGTCAATCAGCTTTTTTTCAAAGACAAAAACAGCCACTTCCTGTTTTGTTGACTTTTTTGTGCCATTGAAAATTTTCCAAGCTAGCCCATTGCCACCACTGGCAATGTGTCGACCAACATCAAATTCTCTAGTGACAGGATTTCCCATAACAACACTAGTGACATCAGCTGTTACTTTTGTAACAGTACTCTTTAACTTATTAAGCATCAACTCCATGGCTGCAATACTGAATAGCTATAATTACCTCTTCCCCTCTTTCCCGGGAGGAGCGGTGCTGGGGCTCCTTTCCCCCGCCCCCCCAAACATTTCCTGGCTGCTCCTGTTCAGCCTCAGTGCCTGACCACGGCTGCCGGCTTACTCCAAAGCCTCTTCCACCCATGCGGCCTCAAAAGCTGAAGCCCGAGGAGGGAAGGGGGAGGGGAGGGGAGGGGAGGGACTCTCTTACTGTTAAGTTTTAAGTGCTTTGTATATTTTGGATACAAATCCTTTATCACATGTGTATTTTGTCAGTATTTTCTTCCAGCCTATGGCTTGTCTTTTTGTTCTCTTTACAGTGTCTTTTGTAGAGCAGAAGTTTTTATAATTTTAATAAAGTTCAATATACCAATTTTATTCTTTCATGGATCATGCTTTTGGTGGTATATATGAAAACTCATCACCAAACCCAAGAGCACATGGATTTTTCTCTGTGTTTTCCTTCAAAAGTTTTACAGTTTTGCATTTTACATTTAGTTGAATTAGTGTTTGTGAAAAGTATAAGTTCTCTTTGTCTATATCCCTCCGTCCCTCCTCCCCTCCCTCCTTTCCTTCTTTCTTTCCTTCCTTGCTTCCTTCCTTCCTTTCTTTTTCTGCATATGGACATCCAGTTATTCCAGCACCATATTAAAGAAATCATCCTCTCCCCATTGAATTGCGTTTGCTCTTTTGTTAAAGATCAGTTGACTATATTTTTGTGGGTCTGTTTCTGAACTCCCTGTTCTGTTCCAGTGGTCTGTCTGTTTTTTCACCAAAAACATGTGATCTTGATTACAATTAGTGTTTTCTGTTTTTAAAATTACACTTGTACATTTTTCTTTTTATATGTTTAAGAGCCAGTTTTGAATTTCTTTGCTCATTCTAACTTTTTTTTTATTATTTCTTTTCTTGACCTTGTTATTGTTTTCTCTAGCTTCTTCAGTTAAATTAGTTAAGCTCATTTCATTTTCTCGTAAAATATGCGTATCTTAGTCTGCTAGGGCTGCCATAAAAAAAAAAAAACAACACAGGTTGGGTGGCTTAACCAGCAGACATTTATTTTCTCACAGCTCTGGAAGTTAGAAGTCCAATATCAATGTGCTGGAAAATTCTTTTTTTTGGTAAGGTCTCTCTTCCTAGCTTGCAGATGTCCACCTTCTCCTTGAGTCCTCATGACCTTTTCTCTGTGCCAAGGGAAGTGGGGAAGGGGATAAAGATATCTCTGGTGTCTTGCCCTTTTCTTATAAGACCATAAGTTCTATTAGATCAGGGCCCCACCCAGCGACCTTATTTAGCTTTGATTATCTCCTTAAAGGACCTGTCTTCAAACACAGGCACACTGGAGGTTAGGGCTTCAACATACACATTTTGGGGGGATACAGTTTGGTCTATAACAATATGATAAAGCAGCACTGTTATGAATTTATTTCCAAATATAGCTTTATCTTTAAAGTGCATTCTTTCATATGTAGTGTTATCACTGTTCTCTACACATTGTTATTGTGTTCTTCTTTTCTTTTTTTCTTCTTATTTTCTTGTTGATCTAATAGTTAATTGGAAAATTAGGGTGCCTTTCCCTTGTTCTCCGGAATTTTTTATAAGCCCTATATTTTAAAAGCAAATACAGAAATAATATTGCTTTGATATTTTGAATATATTGAAATTAGAGTCTAATAGAATGGTTCTCAATTCTCGGGGACATTTGGATATGTGCATTTTTGGTTGGCATCATGATATGTCATGGGGGAGGTCTTCATGTAGTTAGTTCATAGGGTTAAGAACTTCTAGATCTCCATGCTGTAGGCCAGCCATGAGGAACTGTGGGGTGTGTGTGTGTGTGTGTGTGTGTGTGTTTGTAAGAGACAGAGAGAGAGAACATTCAGAGGGTGAATTTCAGGTCCTGTCTCCCTCTAAAAATGGCCCACTGCCATTGCTGCTTTGGGGCTATCACATGTAAGTGTGGAGCACTGTATGTGGAATCTCCTTTCAGAGTTCCAGGTATGTAGTGAGGCAGAGCCCACTCTGCTCTGGGTTTCTTCATTTTCTTTGGGGGTTTCTTTTTTTTTTTTTTTTTAATTTATTTATTTGTCAGATAGCGCAGAAGCGAGCACAGGCAGACAGAGTGGCAGGCAGAGGCAGAGGGAGAAGCAGGCTCACTGCCGAGCAAGGAGCCCGATGTGGGACTCGATCCCAGGACGCTGGGATCATGACCTGAGCCGAAGGCAGCCGCTTAACCAACTGAGCCACCCAGGCGTCCCTCTTTGGGGGTTTCAATGCAATTTTGAGATGTCATCTATCTTCAAGGGAACCCATATCAGGGAGCAGTCTCCCACTTGAGTCGCTCATGTCTACTCTAACCTCATTTCCTATGATGCTCTTCTAGATCCTTCTCCACTGTCTGCAATGGGCTTTAGTTTCTTCCTTAGTTGGCAGGAAACAACTTAAATCCCATCTTGTAATGTTTCTCTTTTAAGACTCTTATTTAAAGTGTGCTCAGGGTGAAATAAGTCAATTGGCGAAAGACAACTATCATATGATCTCCCTGATATGAGGAAGTGGAGATGCAATATGGGGGGTTTGAGGGGTAGGAAAAGAATAAATGAAACAAGATGGGATCAGGAGGGAGACAAACCATAAGAGACTCTTAATGTCACAAAACAAACTGAGGGTTGCTGGGGGGAGGGGGGTTGGGAGAGGGTGGTGGGGTTATGGACATGGGGGAGGGTGTGTGCTATGGTGAGTGCTGTGAAGTGTATAAACCTGGCGATTCACAGACCTGTACCCCTGGGGCTAATAATACATTATATGTTTATTAAAAAATTATAAAAAAAATCAATCCTTAAAGAAAATTGGCAAACTAATAAAACCAAATAAAAATAAAGACTCAATATTTAAAATGTAAAAAAAAAAAGGTGTGCTCAGGGGGTGCCTGGGTGGCTCAGTGGGTTAAAGTCTCTGCCTTCGGCTCAGGTCATGATCCCAGGGTTCTAGGATAGAGCCCCGCATTGCATTGGGCTCTCTGCTCATCAGGGAGCCTGCTTCCTCCTCTCTCTCTCTGCCTGCCTCTCCGGCTACTTGTAATCTCTGTCTGTCAAATAAATAAATAAAATCTTAAAGTGTGCTCAGTCCTTCAAACTTTGACTCTTGATCTCTGAAGAGAGATTTTTTTGGTCCCTACATAAATATTTGTAGTGAGGAGAGGAATCTTTTAAAATTTCCTATTACATTTAATTTTGATATAATTTCAGACTTAAAGTTTCAAGAAAAGCACAAAGAATTTTCAAAAGCCCTTTATACAGATTCTCTAAGTGCTAACATGTTGCCACATTCGCCTCTGTCTCTCTACATGTGTGTCCCCTCCATCTCTCTCTTCACATAAGAACACTTGCCCATGTGTATGCACACACACGAACAAGTCAGGAAATCAGCATCGATTCAATACTATTGTCCAGTCTACAGGCTTTCTTCATATTTGGCCAATTGTCCCGCTAAAATCCTTTCTATCAAAAGAAAATTGATAGATCAAAAGAAAACTGGTCCGCATTGCACTGAGTTGTCATGTCTCTCTAGTCATTCTTTGTATTTTATGAACCTGACATTTTTGAAGACTATAGGCTTGATGTTTTATAGGCTGTTCTCCAGTCCGGTTTGTTTCTATTTCCATAAGATTAGGTTCAGGTTATGTGTTTTTGGCAGGAATCCCACTGTGTCCTCGGTGGATCCTATCAGAAAGTGCATGAAGTCGATTATCTCAAAACTGGTGAGGTAAACCTTGATCACTTGGTTAAGGTGGTCTCTGTCAGGTTTCTCCACTGTAAAGGTACTAGCTTTCCTTTTGTACTGAGTAAGTCATCTTGTGGGGAGGTACTATGAAGCTGTTGTATCATTCTTCATATTTTCACCCACTACTATTACCATCCATGGGTGTTTCTTACCTGAATCAATTATTATGATGATGGTTACCCACTGACTATTTTCTAATTCCATTTCTTCATCTATAGTAATCTGTTTTGTTTTTGTTTTACTGTAAGGAAGAGTTTTCTAAAGGAGGACTTTGGAAATTCAGAAAATGCTTTTTCTTTTCTCTTGAGGAGTTAAGCTCCTGCAGTTGAATAACTGACTTTCAAAACTGTTGTCCTTTAAGCTCAAAGCTGAGCTATGAGGCCTTGTGCTCTAAGCTGTGCCCATCTTCCATCTGAGGTTTGGAGTATACAGAATAATCACAAGAATAATTTTAGCCTAGGAAAAACCCTTAGGTTAAAATTATCTCCAAATATCACCTTGCTGTAACAGTTTTTAGTATTGCAAGGTTTCATATCCTTGTGTCTTTCTAGGTGTTTCTGTGTAAAAGTGAGTGAAATTGCCAATAAGAAGGAATTATGGGATCAAAAATAAATATATTACCACTTGAAAAGAACTTTAAACCTTTCTGTCTTTTACACAAAAGTAGCTTACCCCTCTCCCACCCAAGGCTTCCAACACTTCCAACACTGATTTGCTAGATTAACTCATCAAAGATTATACAGGATTAACATTGTTATGTCAGTCCCAATGATGCTCCATTGTTTTGAATTCCAAATTAGGGAATTGGAATTGATACATTTCTTTTTACCCTCAGACGTTGTATGTTTTGAACTGGGTGATATTTGTGTGTGGGAGTGAATGTATCTTCTGCCAACTTCCTTTGCCTGTATCATCTTTAAGAGGGTGCTTGAACCAGGTTTGTTTCAGAGATAAGTAGAGTCTCTCCTGTTAAGACCTAGAGACTTACAAGGAAAGGATACTTGTTTATGTTAGCAGTTGCTTGCAGATATGCAGCATCTACATTAGCTAATGGGAGAAAATAAAATCAATTACACTGAAAGAAGAAGAGTTGAAAAAAACACAATTTCCTTATTTCTTTGTGGGTATTAGCCCAAGAACACAAATCCCAAAGCTATCCCAAAGAAAGCAAGCTAACTGCTTAGAGTCTCCTGGTTTTCTCATTCAAATGTATGTTTTTATCTTAATGACCACATACCTGAAATCTTTATTTGGGGATTTAAAAAAAAAAAAGAAAAATACAAGGTTCTTCAGTGTGCATATTCTCTATATTATGGATGTTGGAATTAGGATACATTAACTCCAGAGAGTTAATGTGATATTTTAGGATACCCTTGTACATTCTCTTTGCATAGAAGTCCTAGGGAAATGCTTTTTTTTTTCTTTAAAGATTTTATTTATTTATATGACAGAGCACAAATAGAGGCAGGCAGAGAGAGAGAGGGGAAAACAGGTTCCCTGACGAGCAGAGAGCCCGATGCGGGGCTCGATCCCAGGACCCTGAGATCATGACTTGAGCCGAAGTCAGAGGCCTAACCCACTGAGCCACCCAGGCGCCCTGGTAAATGCTTTTTGACTCTCTTGATTTTCTGCTGTTTGTTTCAGCGGCTGTGTATAAAGATGATTATCATTTCTACCTGGACGTGACATCTTAAGAAATATGTATGTGGAGGGGTTTGAGGAATATTGTGGAGATTGTTAGATCTTCCTCTTAAACAACTGTTCGTGTAGGCAACTTACTTATTTTGTGTATTAAACAAGTGATTTTTTAAATTGGTAGATCCTTGTCCCTGTAAGCATGAAGACACCTTTTTCTCAGTGTTTCACACTCAAGTCCCTCCAGAAGAATATGAAAACCATATACAGAATGTCAATCAAGGTATGTTTTAATTTGTGTGATTTAGCATATTGTCACAAGAAAATACTAGCTATATGCAGAAATATTCACAGATTAAATCATTAGATGTGATTTAATCCAGAGGTAGGTAAACGAAGATTAAGGTTCTAGATGAAACAGAATTGGTCATGAGTTATCATTGTTAAAGTTAGTTGTTAAGGGTTTATAATACTATTCTTTCCATTTTTGGATATTTAAATTTTATATAATGAAGAGCTAAAAGCTGGCTTCAAGTAACTTAAGCAAGAAAACTAGCTTAAGCAAAAAAGAAAATTTATAGAAATAATCCTGGGGGTGGACAGTTTTTTTGATTCCCAAGAGCATATTCTGTGGTTAGTCATTGAGAGGGAGACTCACTTTCAAAATTGCGGAAAAGACAACAACTGATCCAGGTTGGGTTAGGTGCTGGCAAGGGTTGGTGTTAATATAGGAATGTGGCAGCTTCTACTGTTGGTCACTGCCAGAGTGGAGATAAGAGGACATTTTTAGTGAGATGGTTCTAACCAGACAACCCAATGCTTTTTTACTACAATTAATTAATTAATTAACTAATTTATTTATATTTATTTGAGAGGGAGAGAGCACGAGAGTTAGAGAAATTGGGAGAATGAGTGGGGGGAGGGGCAGAGAGAGAAGCAGACTCCCTGTGGAACAGGGAGCTCAACGTGGGAAGGGATCTCAGGACCCAGGGATCATGACCTGAGCTGAAGGCAGATGCGTAACCAACTGAGCCACCCAGGCATCCCTAAGAAACTATTTTATTTATTTATTTATTTATTTTTAAAGATTATTTATTTATTTATTTGTTAGAGAGAGAGAGCGAGCGAGCACAGGCAGACAGAGAGGCAGGCAGAGGCAGAGGGAGAAGCAGGATCCCTGCTGAGCAAGGAGCCCGATGTGGGACTCGATCCCAGGGTGCTGGGATCATGACCTGAGCAGAAGGCAGCTGCTTAACCAACTGAGCCACCCAGGCGTCCCTAAGAAACTATTTTAAATGTAGACATGAATGCATTTAATTTGAGTTATTTTAATGTTGTATTGTTTGAATATATGAAACTTAAACTGAGTGAATAAACCTCATATTTCAACTTGAAAGATTATACACAACTTGGATTATGGGAGAAAAGTTGCATATTTTAGATCTAAGGAGGCCACTCACCAAAACTCATACTTTAACTATTTGTAGTTGACTAAAAAAATGTGACCGATTAAAGAAATAAAATCCCAATGATAAAATACAGATTGATTTGCCTAGAAACTTATACCTTAAATTTGAGTGAAACTTTTTTCTTAACCAAATTTATTTTTGTTTGAAAAGCATTTACATCCAGAGATCTTACCCTTTTCCTGGTTCTTTCCAGCTATTGTTATCAAAATATATTCTTTAATTATTAAATTTGAATTGAATCTTTGACAACTAGCTATAAATATACCAACTGACTAGCTCCCTTAATCCTTATTGTTATACCCTCTCTTAAAAAACAAAGATAACTTTTAAGTAAACCTTGTCTGGATTGAGCTGCTGGCTGGTGTTTTTCCCTTTTGGACTTTAATGTGGCAGTTTATCCTCTTGTACGGTGAGGACTCCATTTGTCATTTAAGAAGGCTCTTCTTTATGCCTGTTTTTAGAGCTTTAAAGAAATAGTCACATGATCTTGTTTTAAATGCTTTAAATGTGACCACGGTGAAAACAAGCTATTTAAAGTAGGGAATAAGAAGAGTCCATAAGTATTTTTCTTACCCTTGTTTGAGCACCCAGGGTCTGAACAACTCAGAAGTTGACTCGGGCCTCTTTTCAAAGGTTGAGAAAAAGTGACAAACTGAGATGAGCTCTCAGGATCTGTGCAGATGGGATGTCAAACATCCAGGACCCTTATGTCCAGACTTCGCTTAAAAGACAGGTTTGGGGACACCTGGGTGGCTCAGTTGGTTGGGCGGCTGCCTTCGGCTCAGGTCATGATCCCAGCGTCCTGGGATCGAGTCTCACATCGGGCTCCTTGCTCGGCAGGGAGCCTGCTTCTCCCTCTGCCTCTGCCTGTGCTCTCTCTCTAACAACAACAACAACAAAAAAGACAGGTTTGAACAAAAAGTTACTGTTCAGAGAGGATGATGGCATATTAATAGAACAGCAGGAATGACTAGGCTTTAGGGAAAGTTTTGTTTCATATAGAGACTGAGATAAAATATATTGTATTAATTAATTAACTTCATCAGAGTATAGTTGACACACATATTACACTAATTTCAGACTCAGCAAGTTGACTTACCATAAGTGTAGCTCCCCTGTCACCATGCGACACTTTTGTGATACCACTGACTATATTCCTTATGCTGTGCCTTTCATCCCTGTGATTTACTCATTCCTTAACTGGAAGCCTTAATCTGTCACGGCCCTTCACGCATTTTACCCATCTCCCCCCCCGCCCTCCGGCAACCATCACTTTGCTCTCTGTATTTATAGGTATGATTCTGTCTTTTGTTTCTTCATTTATCTATTTGTTTTGCTTTTTAGATTCCACCTATGCGTGAAATCATATGGTAATTATCTTTCTCAGTCTGACTCATTTCACTTAGCATAAAACCCTCTGGTTTTACCTATGCTGTCACAGATGGCAAGATCTTTCTCTTTTTCATGGTTGAGTAATATTCTAGTGTCTGTGTGTATGTGTATCACATCTTCTTTATCCATATGAATAAATCTCCATATGTATTAAGTTTCTGGATTTGGAATTTAGAAGTTATTCTATATGTGCTTTTTTTCTTATATATTTTAATATATGCTTATATATTTCAATGCTTGCTTTATTTCTTATGTATTTAATATATGCTTGATGTAATTCTAATTTAAAATTTTAGCATAATGGACAATTATAATCATGAAAAATTTTGAACTTTTTAAATATTAGATTTTACCTATGATGTGGGAGGAAATGAGTCATTGATCAAAGCAGAAAAGAAGCCTTTCTCAAATACAGAAAAGACTGATCTCAGGGGTAAACACAGCCAGGATTTTATCAAAAGAAACATTGAGGTATGTACTTAGAAGTTTAGAAATCAATGTAGGATTAAATGAGTTATAAAATGAAAACAGTTTTATTCATGGTCTTTAAATATGTTTTTGATCATGATACATGTATATATAATTGAAACAGTATATATAACTGAAAAAAAGTTCTATGAACCATTACTTAACTGCGCTATTTTTTATTCCATTCTATCTTATTTTACCCCCTTTAAAAATGCTAGCTGCAATTTGGTACGTTTATTTCACTACCCAGAAATGAACCTGATTCCTGCAATTTGAAACACATTTATTTAGATGATAGCTTCAGACAATGTTTCCCAGATTTTAAATTGCATATTAGTAAAATTGGCCTTTTAAAGTAAGGAGACTGAGTTTATAGTTGGTGTATTTAGAAATTTGCAAGGAAAATGCTCCTGGCAGAGCTGGAGAGGCCAACAGGTTGTCTGCCCCTTGCCCCCTTCAGCTAGCTGAGCCTCCAGGAAGCCCACTTGTCACTTGCCTTGATTAGCTCCTTGCGTCAAAGGCTCAACCTTGGTCTTACAGACCCTACAGCCTGACTTGGTATGTCCTCAAGGCAGACTAACCCAGGGCAAATGGGCTCCTCTATTAGACCAGAATGCTGATTTATTAATGTACAGCAAGAAATGTAGGTGCAGTGGACAGAAGGCTTGTGTGAAACTACCAGGCAATTACCGGATGAGTTAATAGGTGAATGTGAAGTTATTCACAAGAGGAGAGAGTTAAATAATTCCTCACAGTTCGAACCTGATGCTCCTTCCACAGTTGGCATGTCATTTCCAGGCAGATTGGAGTCAGGGGTCAACGTGCCAATGACAGGATTAGCCTCTGGGACTCCCGCTTTTTCTCTTCATGTCCCTCTGATCTGAAGGAAACCTTCTCCAGCTTGATTTCTTTGCACTGGCCCATGTTGATTTACTTAATTTTCCAAGAGTGGTAGTGTTTTTCTCAGAGCCAGCCCCACCATGGATTTCCCTTTTCCCCTTTTAACAATAGTAGCTGACTCTTTATTCAAAGTCCTGATATAACAGTTTGGAAATGTAAAGGCAAGTTCATTTAGGAGCAGGCAGGATGTCTGGCTTGCAAGCAGGCACCTTTGTTTTGGGTGCGATGGAAGAGCGGTTTTGAAATGAGTGATGTTGAGAAGGACAAGAAGAGTTTTGTTCAGAAATGTGCCCAGTGCCCTACAGTGGGAAAGGGAGGGAAGCATAAGACTGGGCCAGATCTCCACGGTCTGTTTGGGCAAACACAGGGCAGGCCCCTGGGTTTTCTTACCTGGATGCCACCAGGAACAAAGGCATCGCCTGGGGAGAGGAGACACCGATGGAGAATTTGGAGAATCCCAAGAAGCACATCCCTGGAACAAAACTGATCTTTGCTTGCATTAGGAAGACAGGGGAGAAAAGGGCAGACTCGATATCTTCCAAGAAACCATCGTTGAC
>ML105738.1:217939-285094 GCA_003697995.1 Taxidea taxus jeffersonii | reverse complement strand
TCTGTCACATAAATAAATAAATAATTTTTAAAAATATTCATGAATAGCATGTCATGTATTGATAGCGAAGCACAAGTGTGACCTAAGATTATCAAATCACAGCAACCTCTTTACAGAGCAAAGCTCTTCTTTGCAAAACTCTACAAATCACCTGAAATTATCTTGGCATGAGATAAAGAAAGTCCTGCTTTTCCCCCAGAATTAACTATTTGCTGAAAATGTCACTGCTTTAAGGGTACATTTGACTCAAGGTAAATTATCTCCTGGTTAGAATTTGAATCTCAACACTAGTAGAAAAGTCATAAAGATACCAATTTTGGGGGCACCTGGGTGGCTCAGTGGGTTGAAGCTTCTGCCTTCGGCTCCGGTCATGGTCTCAGGGTCCTGGGATGGAGCCCCGCATCGGGCTCTCTGCTTGGTGGGAAACCTGCTTCCCCCTCTCTCTCTGCCTGCCTCTCTGCCTACTTGTGATCCCTCTCTCTCTGTCAAATAAATAAATTTTTTAAAAAAATCTTAAAAAAAATAAAAATAAAAAAAAAATAAAGGTACCAATTTTGAGTCTAGCATTGGGCATAAAACCCCTTTTATCATTGATTTTAAGCTGTTTTTCACATGTTTCACAGCTTTGCCCCCACAACTCTTCAGCTTTAACGGCCTCCTATATTCAGCTGTGTGGCCTACTGTATACCTCAGCACGGTGAGCCCTTGATTGTAACTTAAGCAGATTTGTTATTTAAGGGGGAAATATTACTTTTCTCTTTTTAGCATTGACTTTAAGATGTTGCTTGACACAGAATCAATAAACCAAACAGAACGTTTTTTATAAATATATTCTCTTCATCGACGAAGGTAAGACAAACATTTTGCATATATGTAGAGCCTGAATTGCTAAAAAAGCAAACAAAAATCAAAGTTCTGAAGCAGGTAATTGAATTCATTTTTCTCAAAAAATTATGATTTTTTACTATGGAGAATACATGTATTTTCAATTATTACTGTTTGTGAGTCAAATAAGTTAATATTTTTTAAAGATTTTATTTATTTATTTTGATAGAGATCACAAATAAGCAGAGAGGCAAGCAGAGAGAGAGGGGGAAGCAGGCTCCCTGCTGAGCAGAGAGCCCGATTCGGGGCTCAATCCCAGGACCCTGAGACCATGACCTGAGCCGAAAGCAGAGGCTTTAACCCACTGAGCCACCCAGGTGCCCTAAGTTAATATTTTTTAAAGATATAGCCTTTTTTGCTAATTGAAGCATTAAGTCATTTTTAATGCTTTAAAAATATTTGTTAGTTCTTTCATAACTACTGAAGCAAATATTTATGGCATGGGTTTACCACTGGAAAACTGGTTGTAGCACAGTATTCAGAGAGGTCCTTATAATATTTTATAGACTGCATAACACATTTAACAACAGACTTAATTCAGTGTAACTAAATTCTCATTAACTTTTTACTAATTTAATGCCAAGCACTAGTACAACAGAAAAATTCATGACTAATGTACTAATAAAACTCTCATTTTCAAAAGTGAGTAATTTCTTGTTCTGCTTAATTTTTTCTGTGCCAGATTTTATTTTTTTATTACTCAATGGTGGAAAAAATTCAAGCATAAATGATGATATTGTAGTGTTCATAATCTACTTGGTACCTACAATCTCGATTTCAATCAGTTTTATCTCAGAATCATGTTACTGTACACGTAAGTTATGAAAGGAAGCTCACACCTCGACCCTCTGAATCTTCCTGCCACAGAAATGTCTTAATAAGGTGAGTTGGTGGTAACTTCTTTTATGGGAAAAAAATGAAAGTGTCCCCAAATATTCTGAACTCTGAAAAGCCAATTCACTGAGGTAATTATATTGTGGCTCCAATATTTGGTTTAACAACGACAACAACAAAAAAGATCACTTTTCCCATTTAAAAAAGGTTATACAGCAGTACTCATTATAATGAGCATATAATTTATTTTCCAATATGTTCATGTTTAAAGATTCTTTGTATAATGATTCTTCTGTCATTATTGACCTCATACAGGTCTGGTTTGGGTGTTGCTTCTGTTGACTCCATTTCCCACCCACTGCTGTCCTATTAGCCCCAAAGGACTTTCTGAATTCTAAGTTGCTTGAACACAGATGGGGAATCACTGCAAACAAAGAGATGATATCCAGTTCCAGAAAACCCTGTTAAGCAAATGAATATGCTGCTAGCATCTTTAATTTTTGTATCTAAAGTAACTATGTGTTTCAAGCAAGCCTTTTAAAACAAGCACACTCTCTCTACAGAAGTAATTAATAACCCATAAATGTAAATTATATTTGCCAGGTTAATTTCCATTGAGAACTATATTGCAGGAAAGGTTTATAGGTGATGAATATTTTCTTATTCGAAGAGTCACATATGGAACAAAGAGATAACCACAAGAATCTTAAGGATATAGCCTTTCTAAGGCTGGGAGTCAATCCTGAGGATGGAATCTGACACCTACTCATGGAAATCAGTTGTACAAGATTTGCTTTCAGCCTGCTCACTTTATCTTGTCTTTAAAAAAGACTGGTTTTGGGGTGCCTGGGTGGCTCAGTGGGTTAAAGCCTCTGCCTTCGGCTCAGGTCATGATTCCCAGGGTCCTGGGATCGAGCCCTGCATCGGGCTCTCTGCTCAGCGGGGAGCCTGCTTCTTCCTCTCTCTCTGCCTGCCTCTCTGCCTGCTTGTGATCTGTCAAGTAAATAAATTTTTTTAAAAAGATAAAAAAATTAAAAAGACTGGTTTTATTTACTCTCTATTCCATAAGTACTATTATTAGGTTTTAAACAATTTTTAGAATTTAAATTGTATACTCTGATAAATTTGGACACGTATGTAAAGCTCTCACAGTAATGAATATCTCTATAACACCCAAATTGTGCCCCATGGTAACTCCTGCCCTCTACACCTCCATGACTCATCCCCGAGTAACCAGGGACCGGTTTGTATTTTGTAGAACTTATATACTCTTTGATCCGGCTTCTTTTACTCAACATTATTTGAGAATCACCCAAATCGTGCTGTGTATCAATATTTCATTCTTTTCTCATTGCCAAGTATTTCATTACCTGGATGTAGCACAGTTTGTTTCTTTGTTTGCCTGATCATGAACATCCGGGTCACTTCCCGTCCACCTGATAATGAACATGCAGGTCACTTCCTGTTTGCCTGATCATGAACACCTGGGTCACTTCCTATTCACCTCATCATGAAATCCGAGTCACTTCCTACTCGTCCGATCACGTACATCCGGGTCACTTCCTGATCGAAGCTGTTACAGATGCACCTGCTGTGAGCTTTGGTGTAAAGTCTTTTTATGGACACACACTTTCTGACATCTGGGTAAACACTTAAGAGTGGAATGGCTGGAGCATACAGTAGGGTTAAATTTTCCATATTCCCATCAGAAGTTGATGGTTGTTCCAGTGGCTCCACATCTTCACCAGTACTGGGCGTGGTCAAACTCGGCCTTTCTGACGTGTGTGCAGAGGTATACACATCTCACTGTGCTCTTCATTTCCTGTCCCTTATGACTAGGGACATCAAGCATCTCTTCATATGCTTATTTTCCACCATTATGTCTTCACTGCTAAGTGTGGTGCATCTGTGACTAGTATGTTAAAATTTCAATTTCTGATTGTTCCTAGTCTAAAATTAATTTTGCGCATTGATTTGGTATCCTATAACCTTACTAAACTCGTATATTAGTTCAAGTAGCTTTCTTGTTAGATTTTTTTATAGATTCCATAAGACGTTTTATAAAAATAAAAACAATGGGACTTTTTTGTTTCTGAGATGGAAGTGTGCCAGATTTTGTTTCTTGCCATACTGTGCTCATTAGAGGTTTATAGGTTGCGGAAGTTCCTTTGTGTTCTTAATGATAGTTTTTTTTTTAAGATTTTTTATTTATTTGATAGAGAGAGACACAGCGAGAGAGGGAACACAGCAGAGGGAGTGGGAAAGGGAGAAGCAGGCTTCGGGCTGAGCAGGGAGCCCGATGCGGGGCTGGATCCCAGGACCCTGGAACCACGACCCGAGCTGGAGGCAGATGCTTAACAACTGAGCCACCCAGGCGCCCAATGTTATTTTTTATCAAAAAATGCATGTTTAATTCATTTTGTCTAAAGAGATAATCATATAATTTTTCCCTACTGCTTAATGTTATTTGTGTGTAATGATTTTTTGGTAACAGACTATGTTTTATAACAATTTTAGAAGTACAGTAAAATTAAGAAGTTAGTACAGAGAGTTCCCCACTATCCCTGCATTTAGTTCCCCTTATTAATAACAAATATACATGGTATGTTTGCTAAAATTAATGAACTAATACTGATACATTGTTAACTCCATAGTTTACTCAGATTTCCTTAGTTCTTACCTAGTGTACTTTACCTCTTCCAGAATCCCATCCACGATATTACTCTGTACTTAGTTGTCATTTCTCCCTAGTTGGCTCTGCTAGTTTCTCAGCATTTCCTTGCTCGTGATGACCTCCAAGTCTAAGGAGTACCCCTTAGGGATATTGTAAGATATTCATCTACAGGAGTTTATCCAGTGCTTCTACATAATTTTACTGAACTTATGGGTTATTAGAGGGACACCACAGAGGTGAAGGGCCATTATCATCATACCATATCAAGGGTACGTACTAGGGACATGATTTATTACTGCTGGTGCTGTCCTTGCTAACCGACCAGAAGGAGCATTTCTTAGATTTCTCCATAGCAAAATGATCTTTCTACCCCTCTTTGCACTCTGTGTTCTTTGAGAAGAAGTCACTGGCACAGCTCACACTTAAAGTGGTAGTTATGGGCACCTGAGGGGCTCAGTCAGTTAAGCATCTGCCTTCAGCTCAGGTCATGATCCCAGGGTCCTAGGATCAAGCCATGCATCGGGCTCCATGCTCAGCAGGGAGTCTGCTTCTCCCTCTCCCTGCTGCTCCCCCTGCTTGTGCACTCTCTCTCTCTGACAAATAAATAATAAAAATCTTTAAAAAAAAAAGTGGGAGTTATGAGCAGGATGATAGAGGAGAAGTTTTCTACCATCACCTCCCTATAGTAACATCAATTTTGACAACCACCTACAGAGAAGAGCACTTTTGTGGGGGTCTGGAAGTATAGCAGAGAAGTTCCAGCATACCACTGGAGAAAACATTCCAAAAATATACACATTGAAGAAGGTAAGAAATATCACCCTATCCAAGACAACATCTCCCCTATGCAGCTCAGTTCAGTTCCATGAGAGGACCCATCAGTCCATGATTTCTTCCAGAGGGAAAAATGGGAGTGTAATGCATCCTAGTCTACTTCCCCAGCTCTGCCAGATGCTGCCCACAAAGGGAATTTCTTTTTTGCCTCACTAGAATACTGAGGTGCCAGGTGCGGCTGAGAAGTAAGGAGGAGGACAAGAGCTGGGAACAGGGACAAGAGATGGGAGCCGGGGCTCAGAAATCAAAAAGGGGCCACAGATCCTTCTGACAGCTTTGTGGATGCTATCTGGGGGCCTGCCCCAGAGCCACTGTGAGGCTTCACCACACACCCCCACAAATGTCCTTCAGGGGCTCCCGATGCTCCAGATGCTTCACTCCCTTGGCTTTGGTGGCTGGTTCCCTCCCTGCCCATGCCGATGCAGGTGGCCAGTGTGAGCATTTGCTGACAGCTCACAGACGCACACAGAAAGATGGCTCGAATCTGCAGGAGGGGGTGGGGTGAGCACACAAACTTGAGCATTTCAAGGCACCTCTCTAGGGAAAACAAAATGGAGGCTCTTAGCCCCTGGCTTGGCTTTGTAGGGACTGTAAGAGATTCTTAAGGATTCCTCCTCACTCCACTCTACCCCAGCCCAACACACAAACACAAGAAAACACAAGAACTGTGGAGTGGACAAATCCATGGGAGAAGTCTTAAAGAGCCTCAGAATGCCAAACGAGGCTCACTGTTTGGGGCACCTGGGTGGCTCAGTGGGTTGGAGCCTCTGCCTTCAGCTCAGGTCATGATCCCAGGGTCCTGGGATCGAGCCCCACATTGGGCTCTCTGTTTAGCGGGGAGCCTGCTCCCCCCACCCCGTCTACTTGTGATCTCTGTCTGTCAAATAAATAAATAAAATCTAAAAAAAAAAAGAAAGTGTTTTTCACCCAAAACCAGTCAATAAGGACTAGAGGAAGTGACTGATTCTTCAAACATGAACCAAAACAAGACTTCAAGAAAGGAAAATGACACCACCAAAGGAACACAGTAATATTCCAGTAACCTACACCAAAGAAATGGAGATGTACAAATTGCCTGACCAAGAATTAAAAGTAAGTTGTGGGGCAGGGGTTGCATTTCATAATCTTATGGTTAATTCTCTCTTAGTGGGGCTGAGCCATGAGGCTGTGATCTCACAAACCAGTTGTGTCAAATGTTGCTGCCGGATGAGTAAGATAAAGCGTGGATGGTGAGCATGGGTTTGGAGAAACGAGAACTCACTGGAAACCTTGACAAGAACCATTTCAGTTGAATGGTAGAGATAGAAGCCTGAGTAGAGTGAATTCAAAAAATGCAAGGAAATAACATGGAGACAGTGAATGCAGAGAATTTCTTTGGAGAGTTTAGCTCTGAAATGTCACAGAAAAATAAGGCATTTGTTGGAAGTGTGCTGTGGGGGTCAATGGAGAATTAAAGAAAAATGAAGTATGGGATATTACTGTGTATTTCTCTGATGATGGAAAGGATAAAGTGGGATTATCATGGTTTAGGAAATGAGGGCACAATTTTAGAAAAAGAGCATTCTGAATTAGTGAGAATGGATGGCTTCTTACACACTGGATTGATAATCCAAGTATGGACAGTTTGTGATCACAACAGGAAGGAGGTAACATATATGGACGCAGATACAGAAAGCAAGTTTAAGTGTGAAGACAGGAGCCTGTAAGACTCTGATGATTTTCTTCTCATATATCAGTGTTACTGAAGCAAGGCCATCTGCTTATACCACAGAGAGCAAGGGATGTCCTTGTGCAAAGCGTACCTCTACTTGCTCTACTGGATTTATTATGCTGGAGTAAGAAGAGTAAATAGGTTTATTAGAATAAGGATACTTCAATTCCTCTCGGACTTAACTGGAAGACATAGCATTGTCTATTACCATAAGTAAAGATAATTACATCTGCTGGGTAGAGGCTTGGAACTATTTTATGAAAACGAAGGCATGCAAGATTTATTCAAAGCTTTGTATTTCGAAATGCTACTTTGGGTCAAGGGCAAACCTGGCATTTCAACAAGTATTCATTGTGCTATTTCAACAAACATTTGCTATTTTGGGTGTATATTTTCATGCTTTGCACATCTATTTATTAATGTGTTCTCCAGAATGAGGCTGACAAATAGGTTGCTTAGAAAAGCTACATCCCATCTATTTGCCAGCTAAGCTCCCTCCCCATTGATGTTTTCACTTGTGGTGTCAAACAACCTGCACAATGATGATCTTAGAACTCATTAAGGATGTGTTAGTTTTTCTCTGCAATAGACAGGCAGAAATTGATTATCAGGCCTATAAAATTTCACAGTGGAACTGTTTTAATTAGTAACCTCTGTGAATTATTTCCTTTCTGTAGCTGATTCCCATACAAAGTTTTATTCCAGCTTTTACTACTATTTGTAATCTTTTCTCCATTCTGACCATAAATCAAAACCCAGCTGATTCTGTGCACCTACTTCCTCTTCCATTTACTGCATCGGAGTAACCTCCAGTAGCATATACATTAGGCCATCTTCCTCTGGAAAGTACTACACTTCTCTGACACTTAGTAATAGACTCTCTTGAAATGATACATGTCTCAAAGAGACTCTTTTTTTTGTTAATTTCCTTACAGACAGGAATTTTTTTACATCCCTCACAGAGTCTCTCACACTTGAAAGAACATGGTAGAAGCTCAATATACATTTGAATTTAGAAACAATGAAACAAATTGGGTGATGGTCATTAACAGGCCACTGTTGCCGTGCTGAGCACTGGGTGTTAGATGTACTGGTAAGTGATTGAACTCTACATCTGAGGCTAAAGATGTATATATGTTGGCTAACTAAATTTAAAATAAAAAAAAGAAACAATGGAACTCATCAGTGTGTGTGTGTGGGGGGAGTTTAAGAGTTATTACCACACTCTGGAAATTTTAAGAACTGTACTGTTTGAGTCCCGGGTTCACAATATGCACTAAACAAATAAGTTACTGAATTAAAAATATAAGTAGAAGATTGAGAATTTGATGGTGCTATCCTAGATTGATCCAAATCTATGTAAACTTTTAATATGTGTGCTGTATATGTTCAGTTTGAATACACGGCATTTCATTTCTTGTTTATTGTCAGTCTGAAGAGTATCTTATTTCATCATTTGTTTAGATGCACAAACTGTCACAATTGAAAGGAACCACCGTGAAATACTCCAGTGACCTTGATGAGAGCAGTAGGAAATGCTGATCAAGTAGGTGAAGCATAGCAGAAGGGTAATAAGAGACGGATAGCCAGCCAAATTTTCTGAAGTATATAAACCAACACATCTCAAACTTTTGGGAATAGACAATGTGATTTTTATAAAATAAGATAGGCAACAGTAAAAAAATTAAAAAAGGGGGAGAATCAAAGGACATTTTGTGTGACTGAATTTAATGAATTATTTAAACTAAAAATATTAGAAAGATTTGCTTTTGAACATGCATCTAACCTGCATCTAGCCTTTGAAAAGATGGGAGCATCCCCTAAGGAGATAGAATCAAAGATGTACGGTAAGAATCACATACCATTTATTGCAATCCAATTACTTTCCAAAGGAGGACTGAAACCGAGAACATTTTTTGTTTGGTTTTATATTTTTAGAAAGTGTGGGAGGGGGGATGGGCAGAAGGAGAATCCCAAGCAGACTTCATGCTGTACACAGAGCCCCAGGCGGGGCTCGATCCCATGACCCTGCAATCATGACCTGAGCCCCAGTCAAGAGTTGGATGCTTAACCAACTGAGCCCCCCAGATGTAAGCCGGAGAGCATTTCAATGACTCGTCCACGCACACTCGGAGGGTGAATGACAGAGGCCGAGCTTGCACAAAGCCCTCATGATCTCTGCACTGAGGCTTCCACATGGACATCTCCAAGTGTCATTGAAACCAAAATACAAATGGGTTTTCAGTCACTTTCAGCTTCTGGAACCATGAGCTTCAAGATTTTATTATTTATTTATTTGAGAGGGAGACAGAGTGTGAGAGAGAGCCACGCATGAGCAGGGGGAGTGGTAGAGGCAGAAGGAGAAGCAGACTCCCCCCACTGAGCAGGGAGCCTGGTGCAGGACTCAATCCCAGGACCCTGGGATCATGACCTGAGCTGAAGGCAGATGCCTAACTGGTGCCACCCAGGCACCCCTAGAACCATGTACTTTGATGTAGCAGAGCCGTAAATAGCCAGAAAATCATTTATAGTTGACGTGATGAGGCATTTTGTACACATGGGCAGGTGATGGAGTTCAAGTGAGAGATGGTTGTGCTGGAGAGAGGAAGGTATGGCTGTTCCCTCTGGAGCAATAATGTAGGAAACAACACCGAGTGTTATATGTTCTTCCTGTCTCACCACATTTTCTTCTTCTTCCAGCAACACCATCCAGATCTGGCTTTGAGAACCCATCTTTTCTCCCCCAGGTGCTCAGGCAGGCTTGTTAGCAGTGTGTGAATGCAACCAAATCACTAGGCCATTAACTGAAACCATGTGTCCTTGGAACAATGCTCCCAGACAATTACTGCTGTCATCTTCTTCTTCTTCTTCTTCTTTCCCCCCATTTTGCTAAAGGAGAGCCAGAGATTTGAAATACTATGCCCTGGTATCTCGCTGCTAGTAAGTGACGAAAGACAGGTGGATAAGGTAAGAATTGCACCAGATAAGTTGAACAGGCAAGGAAGATTGTATTCAAGATGACTGCAATAGGACAGAGACTGAACTCAGCTCCAGTGAAAGAAAAAAGGAGGAGGGTGTTCAGCCCTGAGTGAGCCCCTAGAAAGGGACTGAAGATGCCTTGGGGAGCAGGGCAGGGGGTGATTACTGGGATCTATGGAGCACACTGAGCTATTCTTGAATTTGCAAATGTTTTTCTCTGTGATTGGGCCATCTGTTCCTGTCAATTGTTCTTCACTGAAGTTGGACTCCTTAGCTCCCATGGAGCCTGGAAGATCAGGCTGTTCCCTCCTTCACAGTGCTTGCATTTCAAAGCCACAGTCCCCAGGTCTTGGACAAAGACATTTCTAGGGTTGTAAAACTGGCCAGAGCCGGGGAGACTGATAGTCTTACAAAGGGACAACTGCAAGTTTTCTTAGTAAATATTCTTTAAAAGGGGGGAAGGAGATCAAAAACAAAAGTGTCTAAAATTTTGGGACTCTGAGGGGAATGTGGAGACCCCTCAGGATCCACCACACAGCAAAGCCAGTATTGTTACCCAGGGACTGTTTTCCTGCTTTCAGGGGTCCTCCTTGTGCTAAAACCAAACTCTATGCATGGAAAGTGATTTAGAAGAAGCAGTGTTCTCACGACATGTGGGAGGTGAGCGGCTAGATTTGCCTCTTAAAGATACAGAAAACCTTTGTCTCAGATCCAGGGGAGGCAACCTCTCTTAAACTCCTAAGAGGAAGACTGGTTTACATTTATTTTTAAGAGTTATCCCACATGTCTGTGTTATTTTAAGAATAAGATGCAAAACTATCGGAGCACCTAGGTGGCTCAGTTGGTTAAGCGTCTGCCTTCAGCTCAGGTCATGATCCTGGGATTGAGCCCCATATCACACTCCCTGCTCAGCGGGAAGCCTGCTTCTCCCCCTCCCTCTGTTGCTCCCTCTGCTTGTTCTCCCTCCCTCACTGTCTGTCAAATAAATAAATTCTTTAAAAAAAAAAAGATGCTGGGGCGCTTGGGTGGCTCAGTTGGTTAAGCCACTGCCTTAGGCTCAGGTCATGATCCTGGAGTCCTGGGATCAAGTCCCATATCTGGCTTCCCCTGCTCTGCAGGGAGCCTGCTTCTCCCCCTTCCTCTGCCTGCCATTCCCCCTGCTTGTGCTCTCTCTCTCTGTCAAGTAAATAAAATCTTAAAAAAAAAAAAAAGATGTAAAGCTATTTTTTAAAAAACCCTAGGACACAGGCCTAAGAATTCCCCTTCTAAACAACTGTTCATTGAGGGACTCCTGGTACTCTCAAAAGAGTGGTTTTCAGATTAGGATGCCTGGGGGATCCATCAGGGTGCTCTAAAAGGGACTGAGGCTTCAGTCCCATTGGCAGACATTCTGCCTGACCTGGTCCAGGGCGTGGCCTGAACATTCCAGTTAAAGCCTCTCCATGGGATTCTCCCATCCAAGTACTAACCAGGCCCGACCCTGCTTAGCTTCCGAGATCAGACGAGATCGGGCGCGTTCAGGGTGGTATGGCCGTAGACTCTCCATGGGATTCTAATGCCAAGTCAAAGCTGACAACCACTGTTGTAAGGGGATACCCTCCAGAATCCTAGAAAAAGTTTACTTAGTAAGAAAAAGAATGAGGAACAGTTGAGTTGCTATTGCAGAAAACATCTGGCAGTCAGTTTGTCCCTGAAAAGTACAGCAACTTGCAAGCTTGCTCAATTCTTCTCCCAACACTCTTCAAAAGCAGCAGCCTGACCAGCAGGCAATCGAGGGGTCTGACCCAACCTTATATCAGTTCAAGTGGGGCTCTTACAACCTACTTTTAGTTATCACAAGATTTCTTATGGCTTACAAGAAGTAGCCCTTTTCCGGTACCACTTGATCCATAATAATTACCTTTTCTGAAAGAATGAAAATATGTCTTCTCCCAGTTTTAATAACTATTGTATCATGCAATCATCCAGAAACTGAGATGTCAATTTTATACCTTCTTTTCACTAGACAAAACTTGAGATGGTAAGATGTCTTCATCCAGGGGCGCCTGGGTGGCTCAGTCAGCTAAGCATCCAACTCTTGATTCTGGCTCAGGTCATGATCTCAGGGTCGTGAGATCGAGCCCTGCATTGGGCTCTGCACTAAATGTGGAGCCTGCTTAAGATTCTCTCTGCCCCTCTGCCCCTCCACACTCTTGAATTCTCTTAAAAAAAAAAAAATTTCCTCATCATTAAATTTCTTAGAAATATCACAACAGAATGATCATTTTCAAAGACCACTCTGTATATTTCTAGAATAAACTAAATTTTAACTAGGTCATGATTAATCAGTGGTGTTTAATTGAAGACATTGGATGCTTCCATATAGAGGAATCAATTTATAGGAATCGATATATACTCCAGTAGAGAGGAGTCGATTTCTTAACATTAACTTAAGGCATTTTCCCCAAGAAGTCAATTAAATATCAGCCAATTAAAAAATGTTAATAATATTTCATGTATGTCTTCTTGGGCTATCTTACATCCTTAATATTTCAAGACCAGCCAAACTTTCTTTTGAAGGAAGCTAGATTTGCATTTTAAATGAAAGTCAAGTTAGTTTCCCCAACCCAACTGTCCTCTTACTTGAGACCATCTTCTCCAAGGCGCAGCAGAAATACCACTTTGGTGCGAAGCTCCCCTAACCCCAATTCAGCATTCCCCAGCATGAGCTTCTGTTGTTCTGCACCTGAATGCCTGGGATTAAAAACCTCTGCTTCCAAATTATGCTTTGATAATCTCATTAACTCTGCTGTGCACAACAAGGGGTCGGCACAGAATAAACATTCTCTCTCTCTCTCTCTCTCTCTCTCTCTTTTTGATTGTGCAGTTCTTTTCTCCCAAATTAATGAATATACTTCTTTTATCATATTGCATTAGATATCAAGGGCCTAAGCCGTCCCTGTCCTTCCTTCCTCACAAAAAAGCTATATATTCAGACTCCTGAAACTATGTAAGAATAAAGCCGCTCAATACATCTTAGTGCAGATTCTGTCTGGAAAAAAACCTGATGGGTGGAACACAGCTTGGGCCTGAAGCCAAACTTGGAATTTTTACTTCTTCTGACCTTAACAAGAGAACAGCTTGCAGCAAAGACTGCCTTGATTTCTTGCTTTTAGCCAAAGAAGCTGGGGTTGGGAGGAGAAAGTATGGAGGAGAGGGAGGGATGGAGATTAGGAGAGAGGAGCAGCGCAGGATGTTTCGTGGCTGACAGGAACCGAGGACACTCTGAGCTTTGGCTCAGAGGTGTGAGAGGAAGCAGGGTTCTCTGCCACTGAGGCCCACCATCTGTGAGCACCAATAGGGCAAGTCTTAATGGTGGTAGAATGCTACCAATCACACTGGCTCTGCTTTTTCCCTTATAGATTAGAGGAAGACCAGGTGTTCAATCATCTGCCCTACTCTAGTGGACATGCCCATGGCTATTAAATAAAATACATTAGTCCCTTTAGAATTATGGAATTCTGAGAGAAGTATTTATGGACAATCTTCAAAGGACTAACTTTTAAATTTCTTAGGAAAGAGACTGTATGAAGCAATTATTTTAAATACAAATAACAAGTACCTATTATCAAACTCATGAGGGAGAGATTACACTCAAATATGATGTGGATTAATTTGTCCACAGTAAAATGACTACACTGTAAAAGTAATAAGGGTATTATAAATAAAGAAACAGTAACACAGAGAAGAGACTGTTTATAAGCAATCTGATGTATGGGAAGTAATGTGATTTCTTAAAACTTCAGATCGTGTTCTGGGGTGACAGTCTTTTTTAAGCATAATCCTTCTTAAAATAAAATGTTAGGCATTACCAAGAAAGTAATTAAACCAGGAAACTGATATCAAGGATTAGAGAAACGTCAACTCACCAAGAATTCAATATGCCAAATCTTATCTTTCCTACTGGGCTCTGATTTACATGTGAAATCTGACCTGACTTAGAACCCCTGAGAATTTAAGTGCCCAAGCTAATTTAAGTACAATTAAGTGCCCAAGCTAATTGCCTCATCTGTGAGTATATTAAAGGTTAATAAGACGTTTACTTAGGTTTTCATGTCAGTGATTTTTTAAAAAATATTAATCCCATCAGAACTTTTACCTCTCAGTCTAGAGATTAAGGCTCCCCTGAAATAATCCTTGGAGCACCCAATCCCATTCAGTTTCTCTTCCCATCCTCCTGGAGTCTTACTTACTTGCCTGATTGCGACTCCGCAGTATATTTTCTTGAGGAAACTTTCTCGTGCTAGATTCACCACTGAATTATCAATATCAAGCACAATACTTGGTACAAAATACTTCTGAATCACTGTGATATAAATAGACTGTCTCATGATTTCAAGTAGGACAGCTGTTGTCAGAGCTATATACTAGACTTCTTCCTCCTGTCATTAGGAGCAAATAAATAACTCTTAAAGACAAATGTAAACAACCAAACAATATAAAATTGGATAAAGAAGAGAGTAAACATTCAATTAAAGGTCTATAACTTTCATTAACTTGAGTTTTCTAGAAAACCTTCCACCTGAAGAATACAAGATATGATAGCCTCTTCATTATTATACTTATTATTATCATTACTATTATTATACTCAGAAACAAAATTAAACTATGATAAAACTTCATCATTTATATCATGATATCATTTATAGCATGAATTTCTGAACACGCTATTTTTTTAAAGTTAGACTTAATATAGAAGCAGATAATTTTATTTTAAATTTTTAAAGATTTATTTATTTATGAAAGAGAAAGAGAGTGAGTGAGAGAGCATGGATGGGGGGTAGGGGTAGAGGGACAAGCAAACTCCCTGCCAAGTGGGGAGCCGGATGCAGGACTCCATTCCAGGACCTTGGGATCATGACCTGAGCCGAAGGTAGACACTTATCTGACTGAGCCAACCAGGCACCCCATATACTAGCAAATTTAAAGACACACATGTGCAAAGCAAGAAAGCAAAAGGAAACATAACACACTTTTCTTGAAGACCATGTCTAAACAAATCTGATGAGACTCGGAATTGCTTTTATCCTAATGTAAAAGTCATAAGCAGTTCTAGAGCACTGATGAAAATGATGGTTTAGGGGCACCTAGGTGGCTCAGTCATTAAAGGTCTGTCTTTGGCTCAGGTCCTAATCCCACGTCAGGCTCCCTGCTCAGCGGAGACTATGCTTCTCCCTCTCCCACTACCTTTGCTTGTGTTCCTTCTCTCACTGTGTGTGTCTCTCTCTGTCAAATAAATAAAACGAAATCTTTAAAAAAAAAAAAAGAAAAAGAAAATGATGGTTTATCCCCTCAACCTCAAAAAAAGTTTTTTTTTTTTTTCCCTCCCCAAAACTTTTTGAAAAGGATGTTGAAAGTTAATCTCCTAAAGCCCAGGACTCATTTGCACTGGTATTACCCTGCAAATTGTAGTGCATTTAATACTGTCCCTCAAAAAAGACACATCCAAGTCCTAACCCCCCAGTACTATGACAGTGACCTTATTTAGGAAAAGAGCCTCTGCAGGTGTAATTAAGGACCTCAGGATGAGATCATCCTGGATTAACTGGCTGGGTCCTGAATCCAATGACAAGCGTCCTTAAGGAAAAAGGAGAGACAGGGACAGAAGAGAGGAAACAGGGTGTTGTGGGGCTAGGAGCTTGGGCACGAGGTTGAAGGCAGCACCAGCAGCTAGAAAGGAAGCATGAGGCAGACGCTTCTCAGAGCTCCAGAGGAACACTGATCTCAGGCTGCTGCTCTCAAAAACTGTGAAATAATGAATTTCTGTTGTCTTAAGCCATCATTCGTGTAATTTGTCACAGCAGTCCCAGGAATCCAATGGATTAATGAAGAGAAGATGGGTCCTAAGTGTTCCAAAAGTAATTCCAGTTTGCTTTCAAATGCATTAACAAATTTCCCTTCAATAGGCCCTGAAGTAGGTGTATCTTGAAATAAATTTGAAGGGTCTCGTACAGGAACTTACCAGGATTTTTTAGTACAATTTGATAAATGGTAACATTGATGCCTGAGACAGTAAGGAAGATATTCATTTGGGATGAAATAATTTGGTTGCCCAAAACGACAACTATCACTCTACAAATAAGGGACTTGGCTGCCCTCAGGGGAGCTGAACACCCACATGCCAACGGGGTTGTATGGGCCCGTGATCGTGGACGTCAGACCTACCTTGCAGAACTTCCCTGTTGCCTTTGTGCCAAGGTTTGAAAACAAAGTGTCTTCTTACTTGCAATATTGAGTTTCAAGATACCAGCATTAATATTTACTCACCATCCTCACCGATCATTCCCGTCTTCTGCAAAAGGAAGCGCTAACATAGACTCATTTGCACCAAGGGTCTAACGGTGGCAAGAGGTGGGTGTTAGTGCGGCAGAGGCAGTCAGCCAAACACGGGCATTAAGAAACGCTCTGCCCTTGGCAAAAGACAGTTCATTTAAGTTTCAATTAACATTTCTACATTTGTAGTTGCTAATCTCAGGTCCCCAGGGCTTGTGTGCTCATTAAACGCACTGAAGAGTTGTACAAATCTCTTAGCCTAGAATATATTTAATTTGAGAGGTTGAACATTCATACAGAGAAGTTACCCATGGTTCATGTACTTAAAACAGTCCTACTACAGGTCAACTCTTTTTTGGTGGCAGCATTGAAAGAGAGAGCCCACGTTTCCTTTAAACCTTACCGCGTATATCAGCTTCATATAGTTAGTGCTCATATTGAAGAGCTCAGCATCATTTCCATATTCTCTGATTATTATCAGTGAGAATCTTTCATATTTCCTAAGAGGTTCAGACGGAACTGATTGTACTTGGCATTTTTGCTTATATTGTCCTTTATGCATCCTTATCCTGAGAGACAGAGTACTGTGATTTGGTTTCCTAACGACGCCACCGAGGAGCCCTCCTGTTACGCGCTCGTTGGAGATGCTCTAAGGGCGAGGGTAGGATTGGGTCATTCGTTCTCATGCTGCCCCCTCAGCCCACCCTGCAGGCAGACACTCAGTGACCACTCCACCTGCAAGCACATAATTTCTGTTTATTGGTGACCTGATACTCAGAAGAAAAATGTTACCAACCAGGATGCACTGGAGGCGGGACAAATCGTGGGGATGACTGCTCTTAGAAGGGCCAAGTCTTTAACTCTAGAGCCGCGGTGTCTTGTCAGTTGTTTAAGATTTCACAGAGGTTCACCAGGAATGAAGACAAGTTACACACTTCACTTGTTGAATACCAAAGGTATTTCCTTATCATAAATATAGGTAGCTTTATATTGATATTTACTTTTGTTGATGGATGTATGTGAGATCACAGCTGTTATTCATCAGCTATAAAGGATTCTGAGCAGTTGTCAATCTTTGACCTTGGCATCCAGGAGTCCAAGTTTCAAACCCCACCTTTGCCACTAGGCACCCAGGCATGTGTGGAGGATAAACATACCCCCTAGGTCACAGTGTTCCTGTAAGGATCAAATTAGATAATCAGTGTAGAATACTTAGGCTGGAACCAAACGCACGGAAGTGCTCAGGAAACAGTGCTCACAGTGGAAATACTGCGTTGCCCTTTGATTTTCAGTACTTGCAGGTGGAAGGGTTTGTTTCAGTCAGAGCAAAGCATTACCAAAAGGTAAAATCCAATCATGCCAGGCATGCCTCCTTCAACTCTCCAAGGACATTCTTTGTATTTGATAGGTTCCAAGATCTTTATAGGGTGTAACAAGACCCGACCTAGTTTGGCCCTAGCTTCAGTTCCCTGGTTCTGCTTCTTGCTCAGAGTTCTAGCCACATGATCTGTGCTGTGGCTGCCGCCCCTCAGGCCTGCTGCCCTCCCAGCTCCTTGGCCTGGGTAATTCTCTCTGCCTGGATATGTGCACAGTTGGATTCTCTTACTTTAATGAAATATCCAGAAGATTAGGGATATTGTCTTGTCTGCCGCTTTATCCTCAGCGTCTAGAACAGTGCATTTCACACAGCAGACTCAGTTTTTGTTGAATAAATGAATGCATTCCAAATATGTCTTACTTTCCTTCCACTTTGCTCTTTGGTATGCATTTCATAGCTGTAGGGAAGTCAACATGATTCACTCAAGGCATGGGAATGTGATGAGGTATAAGGGAGATAATCCTGTGCCTGGAGCTGAGAGCCCTGAGTGTGAATTACAGCTACCCCTCCTACGGCTGTAAGACTGTGGACAAGCCTCAGTTTCCCAGTTTTGAAGCTTCCCCAAATTGTAAAACCTGCGATGTTTTGAAGGTTACGTGGGAAGAGGTGTTTAAAAACAACTCTCCTGGGGCGCCTGGGTGGCTCAGCGGGTTAAAGCCACTGCCTTCGGCTCGGGTCATGATCCCAGGGTCGTGGGATCGAGCCTCACATCGGGCTCTCTGCTCTGCGGACAGCCTGCTTCCTCCTCTCTCTCTGCCTGCCTCTCTGCCTACTTGTGATCTCTGTCTATCAAATAAATAAATAAAATCTTTAAAAAAAAAAAAACAACTCTCCTGCTGCGTAGTGTGCTTGGAAGGAACATGTATTATTTCATCTTCACTGGGAGGAGGAAATTGGGATTTACAGAAGTTCACTCACCAAAGATATCATTAAACATTTTCGTTTAAATTTGCATTCCTATACTGTAGGTAGTTTTATGTGGATACCGTACAACTTTTTTTTTTATTATTCATTTTTTTACTTACTCATTCAGCAATGTTTTTTTTCAAGATTTTTATTTATGTATTTGGCAAAGAGAGAAAAAGTGCACAAGCAGGGGAAATAGCAGGCAGAGGCAGAGGGAGAAGCAGACTCCCCACTGAGACAGAGGCCCCAACTCGGGACTCAATCCCAGGACCCTGGGATCATGATCTGAGCCGAAGGCAGCCACTTAACTGACTGAGCCACCTAGGCAGCCCTCAACAATGTTTCTTTTTGTTGTTGTTGTTGTTGTTAAGATTTTTATTTATTTGAAAGAGAGAGAATGAGAGAGAGAGAGAGAGAGAAAGAGAGAGAGAGAGCATGACGGGGTGAGGGTCAGAAGGAGAAGCAGACTCCCTGCCGAGCAGGGAGCCTGATATGGGACTTGATCCCGAGACTCCAGGATCATGACCCAAGCTGAAGGAAGTCGCTTAACCAACTGAGCCACCCAAGTGGCCCTCAGCCATGTTTTATTGAAAGTTTGCTTCATTTTCTGTGCTCAGCCCTGGACTAGTGGACACATACAAACAACATGTAACACTTACTGATTTAAACTGAGAAATTATTTCACCTTTCAGTGTGCTGGAAGGCTGGGCTGGGAACAATATGGCACCTGAGACTTTTTTCATGATTTCCTGGATATTGTCCTTTTTTGTTTGGACTATAGCTGAAAAGTTGAATCTTTAGGGGGGAAAAAGGCATCTGAATTAAAGTCCTCTGATAGAAGTCCCTGTTTTTAAGAGTCAAAGTAGAAGTTATAGCAAAATTAACCTGTTCTGACAATAGCAGTTAATTGATAATTTGAGCATTAACTGGATAAATGATTCAGGTGGATTGCAAACTAGCCAGAATAACTCCTCATTCCAAAGATCTGATTTAGAATCTGACTTATCTAGTTAGCACCGACTCATCAAGTGAACACCAGAGAAAGTTCTCATAAAATTAACTATTAGCGTGTTAAGAAAGGCCGTGGAAATTTGGAGGTAATCTTCTGGCTAGACTGATTACTCATTTGCTGGATTCTAACATAGATCCAAGCTCAAAATTGACTTCATTTGGATTCTAACATAGATCCAAGCTCAAAATTGACTTCATTTCTTTACCTTTTAAATATCAGAAAAGTGAGGACCTCCAGAACTTTGGATAAATTCAGAGAAGCATGTCCACAGACGTCAAAAACCCCATCGCTGGAAAAGTTGCAAGTGGTCATCTCTGGTTTACAAAGCATGTGTGAACACTGAGTGGGCCAGGCTCTGTCACCTATAATAGGTAGGATGTCATCATGGAAGAGACTCCTTCACCAACACAATATCAAAATCAGAGGACCCTTTAGATAATGCCCCAGTACGGATCCCACTATGCCCCGAGTACCATGGGGGGACTAACTAACACTGTGTCTCTGGCTTTTGACACCATCTCAATATGCTCTAAATCATCCATTGTGTTCCTATCCTGTTGGAACATTGCATTTGCTTAAGGAATAACAGCATGTTTACTATGGAACCTATACTTGGCGTTTCACACTCAGTAAGTGCATAGGTCTTCCACAAAATTTCCAATAAATTTGGGATTCCCTCCTAAGCTTAAATTAGAAGTCCCATTACAGCATCTTAAGCAGGCTGATACCACAGTATAGACACACATGAAACATAAGTCAACATTTTAATAGGACAATCCATTCTTTCCACTTTCTTTTCTGAAGGACACTCTGATTCGGGAAGACAGCTGAGTGGTATCCAGTGGTTTTGCTCACATCTGACAGTCTGGTTTACCTTCAGCCCACATACATGCCATGTGCCACGTGCCACAAGCCCAACTCCAGACTCACGGTTTCCATCCTTCTTGACTTGTCACTGACTCCTCTGGCTTACCTCTCAGGGACGAGGGGCCCTGGGATATCATGCTTCACTCTTTCATCACTATTTTAAACCCTTCCTAGGTCAGTGCTCTCTAGACTTTTTGACTGTGACCTACAGTAAGAAATGTACTTTACATTGTGATATATCACACATGTAAACATGAACTCACGTTTGAATTCATAGGAAACAGAAAATACGTATGAGACAAAAAGATATATGGAACAAAAAGTTCACAAAACAAAATAACTTTATTACATATGATAAAATCTTGTATTATCTATTCTATCCTACTTATTTAAAAGGTCTTGGTCATATTCCACTAACCTGACTTCACAATACATGAACTACCCAGAATACCTCCAGGTAAATGGAGGTATATTTGTACTATTATTGGTATTTTATTTGTCTGAAATGTAGCATGACAATGTCTGCCCACCACCCTACTCCACAGATCCCCCACCATGCTTTTTCTTTTCCTTCCCAGGCTTTCTCATTCCTGTGAATGATATCATCCTTCTCCCAGAAATTTCCATTCCCCAAAGCAGGTATATCCTTGATTCTTCAGCCTCTGTCCCTACATTAATCTTTTTGTTCTTAAAATATACCAATTGGCCCACTTCTCAATCTCTATTACCTCTACCCTAATCCAAGTCACACCAGAAACCATGGCTTAAACTCCCATGAGATTCACCTAGCTAGTCTTCCCACTCTTATTCATAGGCCTAGTGTAATCTCCTTATTCTCTTTTATTTAAAAAAATTTTTAAAAAGATTTTACTTATTTATTTGACAGAGAGAGCGAGAACACAAGTAGGCAGAGAGGCAGATGGGCAGGGGGGTGGGGGGAGCAGGCTCCCGTTAAGCAGAAAGCCCGAAGCAGGACTTTCAGGATCCCAGGACCCTGAGATCATGACCCGAGCCAAAGGCAGAGGCACCAGAGGCACCCACTGAGCCACCCAAGCACCCCTCCTTATTCTTTTATACAAAAAGATTCATGTCAAGCCACATAAGGTCTATTTTATCCCTAGAGCACATGAATTACACTAAGAACTCAAATAAATCAGAGATTTGAGAGGGTATCTAGAGAATTCAGTACAATTCCACCTCCCTCCCCTTCCCAATGTTTTCCTATTGCCCTTAAAGTGGCCATCTACTCACCTCTCCTTCCTAATGTCCCAGTACTTTCTTCCTTGATTAACATTTGACAGACATACTCATTTCTTGAATGGACCAAACTGAGTCCTGCCTCAGGGCCTTTGCCCTTACTGACATGCTTTGTGGGGGTCTCTAACGTGAGGAACTGCTGGGCTGACACCCTCTCTTTCCCAAATCGTTTAGAAGTCTCCAATTCAGAAAAATCTTTGAATATATAAAAGCTATCTGTCATTCCACTGTGAATTTTTATTTTCTTTATGTATTTTATCAACATTTGAAATTATGTTACTTAGTTATTTTACATATTTTATGTGCTTATATTGTGATGTTTAGTGATAGAATGAAAATTCTGAAAGAACAGGAATTTGCCTGCCCTGTTCATAACTATGTCTTCATCTTCTGGGATCACAACAGGAAATCAATTAAAATGTGTCAAATGATTAAATGGATATTATTTTTAGGCATGAAATACCAAAAAAAGTAGTTTTTCATGTATTTAAATCATAGCTATGTAAAGTGCAGATTTATCACGTTCTTGAGAACATGCTGGGGAGTGATCACTCATAAGTTTATCTCAGCAGTGGTCTCCAAAGGCTAGAAAGGCAGGAACCACTTTTAAGAGTCCCAGTATATTTAAAAATTTAGCAGTGGAGAATGTTGGCAATAAGATGTATGTTATGTGTGTTATATGAAGGAATTAACAAATTTTGCACAAAAAATTTATAGTACCATCACTTGGAAATAATGTCAAAGTTTAAATTTAAGATTAGTGGCTAAAGTGAGCTCACAATCAAATAGTCCTCTTGGATTTCCTTGTTATGATACTCATGAAGCACCGGGTGCAAGGTGTGATAGAAATGAAAAATTTGGAGGGATTTGTTTTTACTACAGAAGAGAACCAAGACATATTTCCCCCTCATTAATAGTAAAACTGCCATAAACTAGAGATGCCCAAAGGCAGATTTGCCTTAGGAGGAATGAATCTCTAGGTTTCTGAGGCATTCAAACCAAATTGGACAACTATGTGTTACAGACGTAATGGCAGGAATAAAAGCGCAGGATGAGGGCTTGACTAGGATGACTTTTAAATTAACTTCCTGTCAGGAAAGTCTATGAGTCTAAAATTAGCTTACCTCTTAAACAAATGTCAAATTTACCACATAATTTTTAGCACTTCAACATTTGCTTAATGTCAAGCTTTCTGCATATATGACCCCTTGATTCTATTAGTGGATTCATTTCAAATTTTGAGTCTGCTATTTCTGAGGCTAGTATACCTCTGGGACTTTATTATTTAAAAGTAGCATTTTAAAAGTTTACAGTTTATCTCCATAGGAACAATTCACACATTGTCGATTGTCCTCTTTTGTTTTCTACTGTTAACAAAGACCAAAACTTTTAGAATACCCATATATATATATGTGTGTGTGTGTGTGTGTGTGTGTATGTGTATATATTTTTTCTTTTTTGAAGACAAGGTACAGAGATTTCCTGGAGGCTCCCTGCTCCCCCAGTGCCACACTGACGGACCTCCACTGACATGTCATAATCAGCCAGAACCCATAGTGGGCATCCAGTTCCTTCTGATGTCACACATCTATGGGTTGGGGCATACAGAACAGTAGACATTATTTATCACACTTCATCATGCATACTGATGTGTATTCCTCATGAAGTGATTTGCCTAGTAGTTTCAACGCTCTCGAAACCTTCTGCGCTCTGCCTGTTCATCCCCACCTCCCTCCCAACCCCCGGCAACTCCCAACCTTTTTCCTGTGTCCACAGTTCTGCCTTTTCCAGAAGGCACAGAATGCCACAGAATTGTAATCACAGTGCATAGTCTTTCAAACCGGCTTCTTCCCTCAGCACTATGAATTTGCTTCCTCCATATCTTTTCCTCAGTTTATAGCTCATTTCCTGTTCGGGCTAGAATCCCGGTCTGGATGCACCCATGTCTTTACCCATTCATCCACGGAAGGATGTCTCAATTGCCTCCAAGCTCCAAGTTCTGGCAAGTGGAGGAAGGACCTGTATCAAGGATCTATGTCATAAAGAGGGGCCAGAGCAAGTGGCATGGGTTATTTTGGAAGTCATGAAAATCAAAGTGGAAAGCAGAACTTTAAACATAAAAATGAGAACATAGTACTTGAAAGCTTCGTTGATGTTGGTATTCAAAGACAAATTCGTGACCGAATATATCAGGCAAATGATGTGCTTATCCCTTTGAAAGACAATGTTTTGTATGGCACAGAAGGGACTAAATCATCTCATATTCGCCTTAAAAGGAGAAATGACTAGCAGACAGCCAATTATTTTGTAGTTCATACTTTAGGGTACAAAGAACCAAAAGACTCTCCTTTCAGAACTTTTTCCCACTGGACATCCTGTTCTGCTTTATGGGTGCGTCCACGTTTTCCCCTAGAGATTCCTTTGTCCATGATATTTTTTTGCCACTTCTGGTTTCTGGTTCCATATACCTGTTTGGAGAGGGAATCAATGCTATTATATTGAGTATATTGAGGAGAATTTCTAGCTGGACTTGCAACCCTGCATTTTTTTTTTTTTTTTTTGGCATTGACTTGAACCACATTTTATTTTCAATCTAGCAGCTCTTGAGTATAAATGAGAATTTCTCCACCATGACAAAGAATAGCAGCAAATTAGTGGATGAGATGGTAGCACATTCAGGGTAAAGAAGAAAATGATTTCACTGTAACGAGATCTGACCCCTTCCTTTCATATGCTGCTGACCACTGGAAGCACAATCTCCAGCAACACCAGGGCCATGAAGAATGGTATGGGGCGTCGGTGTAGGATTTTTGGATTAAAAGCCCCACTATTACATATCTCTGTCTCTGGGAAAGTTCTGAAATTGCTCTGTAATGATACATTTTTATTCTTCCATAAAATGGTATTAGGGATGAATGACACACCTGTCTCATAGGTTTGCCATGAGAGGAGTTAGGACGTATTTCTTGGTAGGTAAACACTTCATACATGTTATCAGTCATTACCATCTTGAAGAAGGTCACTTGTGTGACAATATACATCCGTTTCCCATGGTAGCAGCCAGCTCTGTGAGGATCTCCTCAGGGGGCACACTACATTAATCCCCATTTGCCTTTTCTCTCGAGTGGCCCTTGGGCTCCTGCCCCAGAGTCTCACTGACCTCCACTCATCAAGTATCTCTGCTTTTCAGAATTTATTTATTTTTGATTTCCTTCTTCTTCCTCCAGCATGTGCTTCTGCCCTGGGGACAGCCTTAAAAATAATCTGGTTTGGGGTGCCTGGGTGGCTCAGTGGGTTAAAGCCCCTGCTTCGGCTCAAGTCATGATCCCAGGGTCCTGGGATCGAGCCCTGCTTCAGGCTCTCTGAGCAGAGAGCCTGCTTCCTCCTCTCTCTCTCTGCCTGCCTCTCTGCCTGCTTGTGATCTCTGTCAAATAAATAAATAAAATCTCTTAAAAAATAATCTGGTTTTTAAGAAAGTTTCCTGATTCCACCTTAGAGGCTGTCTAATTTCGGGTCCTCCCCCCACCTCTGAGCTATATCTATCAACGTAGAATGGTACACATGTATTCATTCTCTTTTCTTCCATTTATATTCTCAAAATAAGCTTCCATGTTATTGAGAGAACTTCTTTCTTTCATACCCTCCTATTCACCCAAGAGCCTTTTCCCAATGTTAAAAACACAGAGAACGTGCATGGTAGACCAAAAGATTTCTCCTCTAAAATAACTTAGCATTGCATATAGAGAATTATAGCCATTGCCTTTGTCTTCTTTTTAGATATTACGATTGATGTTAGAACTTGAAGTGTTTTCCACCGGCATTCCTCAATGTCCTCTCCTAGCAACCTCACAAGTAAATCATCGAGCATGAAGTTCACAAGATTATTAGACGTCTGGTTTTGCACGGCAGCTAAAAAGCCAAGAGAATACATGTGTCCTAACCATAGGGTGCTTTGTGCTTCAGTCTGGTCACACAGCTATGAGAAAGACTTTGTTTTCCTCCCCACCGAGTCTACTAGTCTCTCTCATCCATTAATTTGCACTCAGCGGATAAGTGGATGCCAAGTCAGAAATCACCATGAATAAAACATGGTCGCAGTTAACTGTTTTTATTGTGACTGACATCACTCCACAGGTTGCTGGTAAATATTAATGTTATTGCAGGAAACTGCCGTGTTGAAAATTGCCCTCTCGGTGCATCCTGAATGGCTTTCCAGTTGAAACCTAATTCCTCTAATGTCCCATTCCAGTTGTAAACAGCTGTGCACCTAGTTTCAAATATAGCCCTAAAATGGTGAAGCTTGTCCCTAAAGTATTTATAAGTGCCCTGGAGGGGACAAAGGCTATACTTTCAAAGAGGAAATTATTTGCATTTGTCATTCCAGCCCCAGGCAATAGGGGAAGTGTTACTTGTGCAAGCTGTTCCAACGACAGGTGGTCAGCTCTACCTTATTAATTTAATGTCCATACAATCAGAGCTGCAATAGAGCATCCTACAATTTATTGACCCGCTCATCATAAAGCCAGACATTAAAAATTACTGATAGAATTGAGCATGGTACAGTGCCAGGATTGGGCCGCCCTGAAATCTCTCAGTCCAATGTGAAAGGGAAGAGTATTTGTGTTTGGCCATATTCTGTTTCTACCTACAGCCCTTAAGCATTGGACAGGGTAATTGAGAGATAAAGTGGGAGTCAGAGGGGCTTCAAAGATGTCAATGATAGAGATAAACAGTTAACACACAGTAGTATCGAGGAACTAAGGGTCATGCTAGTGGTTACAATGAGATGCTTTGAAAGCCTGGAGGACAAACATTTAGCCCAGTTTCAGCCCAAATTCCAATAGCCGTGGAATGACTTTGCTCTGTTCATCAGAGCCAACATCTCGCCACTTCTCCTACTGATCCTCTGCTCTCATTCATCATGTCGCAATGGCAACAAGGACCAAGCCGAAGGATCGCTGGGACGGCACTAAATTAGTTCTTCATGCCAGAGGACAGGCCCTAGCCCCACCTCATGCACTTGCGTTGCCATGGATTCCAGATTCAATGTTCCCCTGATCAGAGCACTGCGGCCCTGTTCTAGTCATCATCATTTCACTACACCAGCTAGAGGGCCTGTCTCATCTTGCTCCCAGCAGATGAGCTGAACGTAAGTGATTAGAAAGCACCACCTGTTCGGAGTTTAACACAAAGGAAACAATGTAGCATGCTGTTCACAATGGAAACTCATGAGTTTCTGCTCAGCATGTCCCTAATGTTGCCGGCCCTGAAAAGTCCAAGTTCCTGGAAGAGTGCAGGGAAATATCCTGTGATGGGTGGGACCAACACGGCCCCTGAAAGCCTCTCTCCAGATCACCTCAGTCACTGGAGGAGCATGGATATCAATCACATCAGTTGTTTTGCAAGTAACAATTTATCAATAAAACACCGCAGAAGACCCCAAAAGGGGTCAGCCTGGACATTCAGTGGTGACCTACCACCACCCTAGTGTCAACAATGAGAGAAACAATTTTTTTTTCCTGCTCAAAACCCAGAAACTTTTCATTTATTACTACAAGGAGAAAGGAGGAATACAAATCATCTCAATTTGCCTGAAGTTTTGAGCAAAATCGATGGAAGGGAGCCATCAAGCTGCCAATGAACAGAGGAAGCTCTCAGAGTGATCATGGGCAGATCCCCATCTTCTCACCTCTTGTCTACCTGCCTCTTCCATATTCCAGCTCATCTGACTCCTCCTCTCCTCGAATTCCTCCCTTCGGGCCCGTGTTTCATCTCTTTTCTGGATTTCCGCTTCAGTTGTCCAGGTGGTAATTCATGCCACAAGGTGTATTCGGCTGGCTGTTGTTCTGTGAGAAGTTGTAATAGACATGTGGCCTGGCTCAAATCTGGAAGGCATCTATAGGCTTATTGTTTTTAAGATGGCAGGTCAGATGCCACCAAGACCTAAATGACAGAATTCATAAATCAGTAATCTGCTGAGCAGTCTTTTGATTGCTAGGACCCAGGATGTAACGACAAGCTAGAAGGAGGGATCAGAGTTTGGAAAAATGGGCTGGGTTCTATTTTCCCACAGTATATAGAGGAATCCATCAGGGATGATGACGACTAGCTGATGATCAAGCCGGGAGTTAAAAATCTATTTAAACATCTACTATGAGTCAGACATGATATCAAGTACTTTTCTATCCTTTATAGTTTAACCCTCACAGTGATCTTGTGGGTTGGATGTCTGTGGTATGCAGAACATTAAGATATCCCCCGAGATTCCCAGCCCAGGTGTCCATGCTAGGGATAACCCCCTCCCTGAGCATGAGCAGGGCTTGGGAATATGAGGTAACGTTGCTCCCAGGACTCTATATAGCAGATGGAATTCTGTGAGGCATATATAATATTCTCATCAGTGGACTCCGAGTTAATCAGAAGGGAGATTTGCAGGGTAGGCCTGGCCCAGGTAGATGAGTCATGAAAAAAAAGAAAGAAATTCAAAGCATGGGAGATTCTTCTATGGCAGAAGGAGCAAAGTACCGTGTTGTGGGGGAGGGTGGAGGCACCTCGGCGCTAAGGCAGGGGGCTGTGGTCAGCAAGGCAGCCAGAGGGCAGCAATCTCAGGGAAAAACACCGCAGAACTAAATTCTGGTTAACAACAGTGATCCTGGGATGGACTGCAAACCTCAGGTGAAATGGAAAACCTGGCTGAGTCCTTGATTTCTCAGTGGGCCCCTGAATACCTGCCCAGGTAACCCTTACCATCCCCTTTCACCCCCCTCCCCATTCCGGGAAGACAGACTGTGATATGCTCAAGTCTGTGCAGTTTTCAAGGGCTTTTGCTGAGAAATGTTGCTACAAATGTTGCAATAGGAAACTAACACAAAGACTTGGTACATTAAATTTCTTTCAGTTTTTCAAGCACGAATGCTGCCAGTTAGAGGCATTTTAAAGTCATCTCAAATAAATAAATAAAATCTTAAAAAAAAAAAAAGTCAGCTTAGTCCACGCAGGCTCACAAGAGGGACTCTGCTTCCAAAGCACACATCTGTTGGGCCAGGCGCAGGGACAGACGCCTACGAGAAGCAACAGAACGGGACAGAGGAGCCAGAACCTGGTCCAAAATGGAGAGCCAGGGGCTGACGAGTGTGAAGGCCTGTCAGAGCTGAGGGGTGCACCTGCAGCCTGACGGGGGAGGGCACCTGCGTATTTCCAACTGTGCACCTGCGGGTGGGGAGGGGGTGCAACTGTGGCCCAAGGTCAGGCTGCACCTGCAGCCTGAGGGGCAGTGCTCCTGTGGCCTGAGGTGGAGCTGCACCTGTGGCCCTGGGGGGTGGTGCACCTGCAGCCTGGGGCGGTTCACCTGTGGCCTCTCTTGTGGAGGTGTGCTGGGACATTCTGCCTATGCTAAACAAATCAGTCTCCATTGTAATAGCTAGGGTTGTAGGGGAAAGAAAGAATCCCACAGAGTTTAAAACACGTTTTATTCTATTCAAGAGAATAGAGAAGAACTTCGGCTCAGGATGAATCAAAACAAGAATAAGAGAATGGAGGTGAGCTTTAGAAAAAGAGCCAATGGTTTGGGAATTTCAGAACAATGGTAAATACCGGAAATGGCAGTTCTGCGGAATTCGAAACCTTCAGATATAAATAAACAAAAATATCTTAGTAGAGAAGATTGAAGATCACTTTTTTTATGTGTGATGAGAGTGCCGCAGATCTCTGTCAGCAGCTTTCAAGTACACAATGCAGAATTCCTACCATGGTCACCACGCTGTCCCTCACATCCCCAGAAGTCATTCCTCTAAACAGAAGTGCCTGTCCCTGGACTGGCATCTCCCAGGTGCACCCCCACCTCTGAATAAAGCCCGTTAGTAAAAGTATGCAACTTCCTCCTGAAAGGTTTGTTGGGAAAAGAAAGAGGACAGGTGTGGGAAGACAGCAGGTGGAGAAAGCTGGACCCTAAGCGATTCGGAGATAGGGAGGTCCCAAGGAGCTGGTTTCAGGACCAGTTCAAATGCAAGTCAAAGAAAGAAGGAGTAGATAGGGCATTCAGGTACCGATCCATTGACCTTTGGTGTTTTCCACCAAGAAAGAGCACTGCCATCTGGAACTTTTTCCTTTTGGGGACTGCATGGGAATGTTTATCACTCCTTCTTGTTCTTTTATAAACTCGGGCAGCTAAGCCACTGGGGAGGGGGCTTCAAATCCATGTCTGTCTCTCATTGCCCACCCCATAATAGGATTTCTGTAAAACTATGAAAATTTACTCACATGAACAGTCAGCAAAGCACATATTTACCATAGAGACACAAGAGGAAAACTTTCCTATGTGAAGTTAGTAATAAACAGCTCTCGAAGTTGTGGCTAAAACTGCGGCCATGAACGACCTCAGGAGGCCCCCAAGTACAGAGATGCAGGGAAGACAGAGATGATGCATGGCCATGGGCTCAAAGTGCCCCATTATATGACTCACTCAGGGTACCATTACCTCACCATTACCATTAACACGGATCCTTGTGTCCTTGGCAGGGTGATAGCCTCTTACACGGTGACTTATTAGTAAATCCACAAATGGAGCCTAGAACTGTTCTCGCAGACTCCTAGATTGTTTCCTGCCATGGAAAAATTAGAGAGCATGAGGAAGAAAAACAACATAATTAGAATCAACTAAAATCCACTGGGAAGGGACTAGTATGGAGTCTATACAATAATATAATTGCCTGTTATCAAGTTGGTCAGCAAGCCCTTTTCTCAAATATAACTGGCCTTGATTTAGAGCAGGAAGAGAACACGACTTTGACACACTATTCAGTATTACCCCTGGTACCATAGTTGAGATCTCACAAGCTCTGTGCTCCTTCTTAAGATAAAGGGAGTTTTGCCAAACTCCTAATGAGCTAAATTAGCAAAGAAAAAAAACTTGGTCACTGTAGTCCTTCCAGTTGAAATCATTTCAATTTTTAAAGGGAAATTACAAATGATTTTGTAAAAATGTCTTCAACTTTTTTTTTTAAAGATTTATTTACTTGAGAGAGAGAGAGAGTGGGGGAGGGAGGGGCAAAGGGAGAGGGAGAAAGAGAGAAAGGGTCTCAAGTAGACTTCCTGCTGAGTGTGGAGCAGAAGAGGGGGCTGGATCTCATTACCCTGAGATCATGACCTGAGACGAAATCAAGATTCAGCCACTTAACCCACTGAGCCACCCAGGCGCCCCAAAATGTCTCTAATTTTAAAAATAATCCTGTAGGTTCTCATCCAAAACTATGACCAAAACCACAATCATGAAGTGCATAAATCATTATAAAAAAATAAGCAATGGCAAAACAACTTTTGAACTTTTTTTTTTTAAGATTTTATTTATTCATTCGACAGAAGAGAGATCACAAGTAGGCAGAGAGGCAGGCAGAGAGAGAGGAGGAAGCAGGCTCCCCGCTGAGCAGAGAGCCCGATGCAGGGCTCGATCCCAGGACCCTGGGAACATGACCTGAACCGAAGGCAGAGGCTTTAACACACTGAGCCACCCAGGCGCCCCCAACTTTTGAACTTTTAGGAAATATTGTATTATTTGAAGCTAAGCACTGGCAAATTCTACTGAGTGCAGGAACCTGAAGATATCTCATTGTTGTGTCAAGTGTGGCAAGGCCATAAAGAAAACCAGGAAATGAAGAGCACAATAGTGTGCATATAGTTGCAATAATTAATTTGGCTCGGATAGTCCTTCCAGAAACAAAGAGGATTTTATGTGGTGCCATGCTGGGGTAATGAGCTAGCCCTCCAGCTCTGTGCTCATGGGTCCCACCTAGACCATAGTATTAAGCTGCTATTTGCTCATAAAATAGAGTCTGTCAAGTCAGCAGTTTCAACCAGAAAGGCAAAGAAACCTTAAATTTATGTGAAATCATTAAAATAAGAAAAAATTCTGGAATTATTGTGGAGGGCAGAAATGGGATAATTTTCTGTAATAGAAAAAAATATAAGCAGACTAGGGTTTAAGAACAAGAAACAAAATAAATACACATGTATTACTGAGACTGTATTTTAACAAAAAACATACAATAAAATAACTTCCTATCTAAACTGCCCAGACGTAGGAACAGATGACCAAGATAGTAAGGAGCACATCATCTGTATGGTCATTCAGGCATAAACTTACCCGTCACTCCTTGGGGTGCTGTGGCCAAATCCAAGCATCAAATGAGAAACTGTATTTGAGCAGGTGACACCTGGGTGGCTCAACCAGTTAAGCATCTGCCTTCGGCTCAGGTCATGACCTCAGGGTCCTACAATCGAGTCCCGCTTCCGGCTCTCTGCTCAGCGGAGTCGGCTTCTCCCTCTGGCCCTTCCACTGCTGATGCTCTCTCTCTCTCTCTCTCAAATCGATAAATCAAAAAAATCTTTAAAAAAAGAAACACATTTGTTTCCATATGAAATTTAGAATATTTTGCATGAAAAGCTTAATTTTCTGCATCTCTTAGTATATCTCTTGGTCCTTGAATATGAGAAAATCTGTCAAAATTGGACTATATTATTTGTGGCAACAATAAACAAGAGGCAGGAAGTTACTGGCTCCTTTAGACAGATTTTCCTGTCTCCATGTAACCACAGATAAAAGTACTTTCTCCTACATTCCCAACATTAAGTACTAATTGCCATTTCTCATCTTATTTGGGCTATTGTTACTGTTCCTTCACTTTAATTACACTACATGCTCTATAGGCATTCTGGTTTTCTATCTTTGGATTAGGTAAGGTAAGATCCCTTCTGACCTAAACTTTTTTTTAATTCTTTATTCTGACTTGATAATAGAAACTGCCAGGTCCCCACCAGTTCATTTAAGCTAGTGTACATCTAGCAAAACAATCTCATATTACTAATGAAGAACCCACGAGCACATAGCTCATTAGTGACAGACCCTGAAACAGGGCCCTTGACTCTTCTGGTAAGTCACATTTTTCTGCAAGTTCAGTTCCAAATAGCCTCGTTAATTTTTTTTTTTTAATTAAGGATATATCGTTTTAAATAAAATGTCCTGTTATCATGCACATACAACCTTTGCAAGGCATAAGGCTGTCTAAACCAGAAGTTCTCCGATGCCACCTGTGACTGTGTCATTCCAGTACTGAGTTACTTTTTTCCAGTAATGAGTTATGACTATAAGTGTGTGACAAAGTACAAGAAACCAAAATCATACTTGAACACATATAATTATATTATTTGGAAGGGAAAAATAGAAAGCCACGCACAATGTCTACTGAGTTCATACTTCCTACCTGATGGTGCAATAAGGTTTCTCAGATTCAGTATCTGAATCATCACAGACCTACTGTTAATTAGATAACTTCATTATCCCTATTTTGAAAAACAGAAGACAGAGACTGAGGAATATTCTGGTCACAGTCAGAGCCAAGTAGTCTAATTCCAAAACCTACGGAGTATAACTGTGTACAGTTTGTGTTTGTCTTATTTATTTAATTAATTGATTTATTATGTTCAAGTAGCCAACATATAGTAGTACATCATTAGTTTTTGATGTAGTGCTCAAAACTAGACAACACTCCTTCTCGCTCACTTGTCTTTAATGCCATCTACCAAGTGGAGGTGGTGGTAGGTGCGTGGGGCCGGGAGAGGGCACACCTATGTTTATGGTATGGGTAGGCATGGAGGGCCAGAGGGGGCTGCAGGCTGGTATATGCTGAGCCTAGAAAGTGAGAACTCCAAGCGCTGATTTCCACATCTTCAAGGTAAGTTAGGACCTGGTTATACACTGGTCCCATCCTGCGGTGGCATTTCAGAATTCTTTATCTGTTAGATGATCATGTGATATTCTGATGTTAGAACTTGCCTAGTGTGGTCCTTTGAAACTCACATGAAATCTGTCAGAAACATCTCTCCGTTGCCACTGTTCTGAGATAGACACAGCACCTTCCTTGCCCTAGAGGTTCACAGGTTAATGAGAGCAACCCACTGACCCACCCTACAGCGATAAAGCTAAGAAATGAAATAGTGCAGATTCAAAACAAGAAAAATATTTATAGTAACATAAACCACTTAGTTCTGGACCTAATTGCTAGTTTTATTTGACCTAAAATAGAAGAGTTATGGATGGATAAACTAAAGCAGTAAAAAAGAAAACTAATTACAGAAAAAGATACTACCCGAGATGAGGGTTTTCAAAAGTCATTAATTTCAACACATGTAAAAGCTGTGAATATGCTTATGTGAAAAATTAGAGGCTTAAAGAAGGAAAGCTTCTGTGTGTGTGTGCGTGCGCATGTGGGGGGGGCATGGTATATGGGGGGGTGTTAATCAGCTCAAACAAAACTTATTCAAATATACAACACAATGATACTGCTACCAATAGGCAAAGGCATTGAATAAAGAAAAGAGAAAAGGCATTTAAATAAGTCTTGAGAGAAACGCTTAGAGTAAATTCATGTAACTGTATTTAAAGTGACAATACCTTTGTGCCTTGCAGAACTGGAAAAGTAAACAAAGGGAAATTATTCTCAGACCCAGAGAGGCTCTACCGTGTCACCCTTTGGGCTGTGTTGGATGTCACTGCGGCGTCCTTGAACACCGCCTCCATTTTGGACACTGCTCAACAGAGACATTTTCTCCACCAACATCACTTCCCAGTTCTTCTAGGTATTGATTCAGTTCACAGCTCTGCTCTGCCCAAAGCAGATACCTACACTCAGAAAGATTAAGTCCTTATGGACAGCAGATGATGTTATCTACATAGAGGAATCCGGTTTAACAAAAAGCGTGGAGAGTTCATTCTGCTATAGTTTTATTCATCTGATGGCTTGCAGTTTATTTATTTGACTCCTTCATTTGATTTGAATAAGTGCAGGATAAGAAGGAAGAACTCTGGATTTTCCTACATATCCTTACAGAGTTTTGTTAGCATCAGACCTCCCGAAGCCAATGACTAACTCAGCATGAACTTTCTCTCCTGGAATTTATGACCATCTAAAAGTCCGTGTGGCACAGGGCAGGGTTTTAAATATAGACTCTGGGGCTAGAGCTTGAATTATGGTTCTGCCAGTAGTTGACCTTTCAATACTGTAGTGTCTTCATCTAAATATGGGGCAAAATGAGAGACCTCCCTTTGTTATGGGTTCATATGCACAAAATCTTAACCAAGGAAACTGAAAAGAAAATTGGGCTGTATTAAACTAAGCTCAGCCCTGTAGGCTTGACTGTTGGAGAAGGAGGCTAGTAGGCAGGTGATGACTCCCTCCCAGAAACTTCCTGCCAGGTCAGCAGCAGGCAGAATGCCAGTCACTTAATATCTCCATTAATTATCTGTGGCACCTTCAACAATGGGATGCCAGAGAGGGAGGGAAGCTTTTGACATGTATATTGCTCACCTGCCCCAGGAACAGAACGCCTGCAAAGGAGCGATGAAGCTCGACAGGACCTGAGCTTGGGAATGAGCTCTAGCCACTTCCTTTAGGTGCTTCTTAGACTTATCAGCCAGGGACAAATGCCCATTCCCCAGGCTTAAAACACATCCATTTTTAACATCACCCTCTTACACACACATCTTAAAAATGTCTCTTTTCTTAAAGCAATGTAATATCTTAAACACATTTCAATGCAAAAATTTTATCTGCTTTCTTAGGTGTGCAAAAGGAAAAGAGAAATTGTCAGGAGTCCTCTTGTAACTTAGTCGTTTCACTGCTGTAACTTTTTTTAGCTACAGAGATAAGCGTTCCTTCTGCTACAGATGTGATCATGAAACAGCTCAGAGTCATAACATATCGCCTTCAGTTTTCTATAAATTAGCTCCCTTGTGAAATGGAGGGACATCATTGTGTCTCCTACTCACTTTCATTCATCATAGCCAGATCTTCTGGATTTGATTTTTGAAGGAAGACTTTAAAAAGCCAAATGCTATAATTATTTTGATATCACACTTATTCTAACTCTGGCGGATTTAATGAAATAATCATGCAAGTTTGCTCATTTCAAAAATTATATCTCAGGGAGCACTACTTTTAATGGTGAGAAAATACCTTGGTCTACAAATACCTGATCTGAGACTCTCTTTTATTGGGTGAAACAGGAATAGGACTGGAGTTAGAACCAGAATCTCACTGCTTCACTGGCTCCCTTGGGTCTTAAACGCAGCCTTTAATGTATGGAGATAAATTTGTTCTTGGCAGTCTGAAGACAGGCAGTAGGAGACAATCATGAACCACCAGCCAGCATGGGGGCAATAAAAGGATCCCTGTAACGTAAGACTCAGTATCCGCAAGCTCGTGTCTGCCCTGTTCATTTTAAACAACAAGCCATTCCACTTGGTTACTTAAAACTTGAATCCATTAACGGTTGCTGTTTGCCAAATGTGTATTTACCAGAATTGGAAGAGGTGAGGAAGTGTTCACTCTTTCACTGGCTAATGATTACCGAGGTGGTGCCAGATAGCCAAAGGGAAGCCAAGTGACTTAAATGATGCCAAGTTTCAACTCTGCCATGGACACCAACCATCTCGTGAGAGACAGAGAGAGGTAAGGAGACCACGGTAATCCACTGCAGGATGTTTTACATAAATTCCAGGAAAGTAAGTTCACGAAATGGGCCCCAGCAGTCAGAAAACTTTTGCCATTCAGGAGTCACTACCATAACCAGTAAAAGAACACAGAATGCAGATTGCATTGAGAGAGAGTCAGGTTCTTATCCACCACTTTATAACTTAGGGGTCTGACTTCTATTGTAGTCAGTACATTTCTAAGATTAGAAAACTATGTACCAGCAGAATAGAGAATAAATCCAAGACTCCTGGGGTGCCTGGGTGGCTCAGTGGGTTAAAGCCTCTGTCTTCAGCTCATCCCAGGATCGCTCATCGGGCTCTCTGCTCAGCGGGGAGACTGCTCCCCCCACCCTCTGCCTACTTGTGATCTATATCTGTCAAATAAATACATAAATAAAATCTTTAAAAAAGAAAAAAAAATCCAAGACTCCTGAGCTGCCATGAATGCTTCCTTTGGGAAATAGTGGAAATTAGTAGAAATGGAAAGTTAAAAAAAAATTGATTTTAGGGGCACCTGGGTGGCTCAGTGGGTTAAAGCCTCTGCCTTCGGCTCGGGTCATGACCCAGGGTCCTGGGATCGAGCCCCATATCAGGCTCTCTGCTCAGGGAGCCTGCTTCCCCCTCTCCCTCTGCCTGCCTCTCTGCCTACTTGTGATCTCTGTCTCTCTCTCTCTGTCAAATAAATAAATAAAATCTTTAAAAAATATATTTTATTTAATTTATTTACTTGTCAGAGAGAAGAGGCAGGGGGAGCAGCAGGCAAAGGGAGTAGTAGGCAGAAGGAGAAGCAGGCTCCCTACCTAGCAAGGAGCCCAACGTGGGACTTGATCCCAGGACCCTGGGATCATGACCTGAGCCAAAGGCAGATGCTCAACCAACAGGGCCACCCAGGCGTCCCAGAAATGGAAACTTTTAATAACACTTTTTATTCATTTTCTTTTATTAACATATCTATTGGTAGACAAATAGGTAGAAACTTCTCAAAATTTCTATGAAAACTACCCAATAGATATCTAAAGATATATATGGGAAAATTAATCAAATGGATGTCTTGCAGAAGAAAAATTATTTCCCTTGAGTTGTTATAAAAATTCCTTGATGATCCTGGAAGTTGCAGCTATTTTAACAGAAACTCTATGTAGAGCTCCTGTTGACAGATTATTCTAACTTTGGTAGGTATAAGGAAAAATGTAGTTCCATAGCTAGGCAAATTCTGTGGTATTTTATGGTGTTATAAGATTTATCATAACCTGAAATGATATATTGTATATCTTCAGAAAATCATTTCCCTGATGATTTAGTGGAAAAACACTTTCCCCCTAATCTGTGCTACTGTAAGAAAGTGACTCATTATCGTGACAAGTAGATCTATCAGAGGTACCTGCAGGCCCAGGCTGCCCAGATTAGTAATGACCTGGGAAATGAATTGGCCATTCCAGAACTTTCTACTCAGCTGGAGGAGTGGTGGTGACACCACAGGCTCACCCTAGACTCTAGCTGATGCTCAAGTAACGGGCTTGAATCCCAAGGGCTTACAGCTACGTTGATATAATGTCCTTACCTCCCTAACTGATTTAAAGGTCAAGTGCAAGCCCAGGGTAAGGGTGTCTGAAAAATACCAGCTCAGTGTCCTTTATTTTAGAAGCAGAATAATTTTAAGCAGAACATATGATTAAAATGATTAGTGATTGGACTCCAGAGTCAGCAGACTTGTGTCTAAATCACGGCAGTGTCATTTACTAGATTTATGACCCTCAGAAATTTCCTGTAATGTTCTGCACTTTGATTTCCTTGGCCCCCAAAGTGAGGTTACAATAATTTGTGTCTCATAGAGGTGTGGTGAGCTTCCATTCTCTCCTTCTTTGAAGGGCTATTTATTATTAGCTCGATGTAGAAGGCAGACCCTTTTCTCTTTAGCTTGCATCCTGGTTTATGGTGATAGCCAATAAACAAATTAATAAAAAAGAGGTAGAAGGTGGCATCTACTGTACGTATATCATACATACTGTGATCTGACAGAGTGTAAGAGGGAGGCATCATGGATGACGCCCATTAAAATGAATAAGAGAGTGTTCTGGGTGAAAAGGTTGGAGGAAGAGTGCTCCAAGTTGAAAGAACAGCGAATAAAAAGTCCTCATGCCAAGAAAAACCTTAGAATATTCAAGGAACTAAAAGACGGATGTTACAAGTAAAGGGAAACAAACAAGGGAGACAGGACTGAAGAATCTGGCAGAGTTCTGATAAAGACCCTGGGATTCCACTCAGGAAAAGTAGGAAGACATTCAAGCAAGAGAAGGAATGATTTGATGCGTGTTTTCAGAAGACCACTCCTGCCACCCTCAGAGGAAGGAGTCCAGCCTGGAGGCATAGAAGCAGTGGAAGCAGGAGGTGATGTAAGAACCATCTGGATCTGAATTAGGACGACAGTAACAAAGACGGAAAGAAGCTGTTGGATCGGAGATCTACTTGGGAGGTTTGGATCTACAGGACATAAAGATAAATCGGATGTAGGAGACCAGGGAACATACATACTCCACCCAGTCTGAGGGAAGCAGGAGGATCAGGAAGGAGGGATGCACACAGTTAAAAGGGACAGCTGGGAATCCGAGTGTTGCTGTCCAACAGGCAGCTCCCAGACCTACCCAGAGCTGGAGATTAATCTGAGAGAAATGGCAGGAATCACATATAATGCACAGCTCAGGGCCTGGTGTGTCCTGGGAACTTAGGAAAGGCACACTTCTACAAAACGGGGACTACTCTGAAAGTGAGCTCTATAGGAAAAATGTATATTGGGGAATGTTCCAAATCTGGACTTCTAATGACTAACAGGAAGCAGAGGATGCCACTTCTACTCCTGTGGGCAACTGTTAGTTAATTTCCATAAGGATGATAGGAAGAGTGATGCCCACATGTCATCCTCACAATCTGGCTTGGTCAGACGATCTCTGTGAGTCCAACAGCATCGTCAGGCGGCAAAGACAGCGAGAGACAAGTTCACGTGCGTGTTGAACACGGCCACTGCTGTCACACTGAAACTCCAGTTTCTGTGACCTACTTTGATTTGTCATGACAAGGCAGCTCCTGGACATCTCTGAGCCTCGACTTCTCTATCTGCAAAATGCAGGTGTTAACAGTATGTTGGGGGCTTTAAGGGGATTCATTAAACTGGGCAATTAAATCAGATTGCACACGAGTACTTAGTAAATTTTCCTAAGTATAAAATGTAGGGCAACAAATTGCACTCGCATGAAAAAGATTGTCAAGGGAAATCAAAGAATTAACAGAAGGAGCATTTTAATAAATTTAAGTGTTAGAAAATAAAACAGGATTTCACAACACAGACCTCGGCCTTGAAAAGGGACAGACATCTTATTACAGAGATGCACTGGAAAGTCTGGGAGAGATTCCTTAGCAATCTGTAGTTTCAGAAATAAGCAGCTTCACTGTGGAGTTACTCACCATAATGGGGAGAGAATTTGAGCTCATGCATTATTCACATTTTTCTGAATCTGAACTAAGCAGTGAAAAATAATGAAAGGGAGAGACTTGTAAAAGATTTTTTTAAAGCTGGTACAGGCTTGTGTTAAATTGATGCACCTCTGTTATATGAGAGCCCGTGTGAGCATTACGATTCTGTCCATTTCTTTGGGTGAAGAGGTAACAGACTCTCATACTTTGGAGACTGATTTTCCTACCACTTTGATTATTTTCTTTAGGGAAGAAAAAGGCACAAAATCCATCCACTGGGACTCAACAACTTTCATATATTTTTTGCCAATTTAATTGGCAGAAATTTACATAAGCCGTTGTTGTGTTCTCTGAAGCCCAGGTTCAATTTCTGCAAAGTATTTAAATTCAGTAGCTGATTTTGTGTTGGGTATCTTGTATCTGAAAAATGCTGCTGCCAGTGTTGTTCATGTGGGCACTACTGACAGGACTGAAAATGATGATGTCCATCCCGTGTTTCCCGTTCCCGCCCAGAGCTTGTTAAATTGCCATTGGTGGCCTGAGTCCAGTAACCCTGTGAACTTTGTCTCCTTTGGCATGTTTCTGTGAGGCCCCCATCTTACTTTTCCTTCAGAGCTTCCCCTACAATTTACTTCTTCTTGCCAGGATTTTAAGGCAGGTTAGATTCACCCCTCAATACATTTCATACCTGGAAGAATTTTACTCATTTAGTATGTACTATGGTCTTATATGCCCAACACTGCAGACTAAGTAGAAGAGGATTTGCCACCACATCCGTTGAACTCGAAAAGCAAAATCTCTGTCTAGAAAGATAAAAAGAGAAAATGCAGTATGTTTCTCTTTTGACCCTGTAATCCCACTTTTAGGGATCTATCCTAAAGTCACAGCTCTGACCCTACAGAAATGCATGTGCAGAAGGCTTTTCATTTGAGCCTTTGTTGTAACTGGAAAACATCAGAAACGATCTCAGTGGCTCACACCTGGAAAGTAAATTGACACATCCAAAATTAGAGGTCTAGGCTGCTGTAAAGAAGAATGATGTGGATCTCTGTGAACTTATGTGGAATGATTTCCATGTGATATTGCTAAATGCAGAAAGCAAAGTATGATGAATTACCATACTGTTCCACCTTTACTGTGAAAATAAAAAATAAATATAAATATGCAAATGTCTGCTCATTTGAGCACAAGAAATGGAGAAAGAATAAAGCAATGCTCAGTTCCCGGGCAGGAGTAAAAAAAAAAAATGGTGGAAAGAATGGAAATGCCTTCTCGATTCTTTCTGGTACCACACTAACTTTTGAAATCATGACAATGTTTCTGGTACTCTAAAATTAAATAAATCAAGTCAACAAATACAGAAGGAAATTCAGAACTGTGTATTAATGGAAACAAACGAATATAAACGTTCCAATCAGGGAGTGTGAGGCAAGGGCTAACCCAGGTAACTTTAAGGCAGTGCTTGGACTAATCCCTTCAGGCTAAAGATAAAATTAACTTTAATCAAATATTAGGTTTTAAGGTTTAGTTCTTTTTTTTTTTTTCTCTCAAATGTGTATAGTGAAGCTAAAATTAGTTTTGTATGTCTGAGGATTGAGCAAATAAGTAAATAGTCATAGATAATGAGAGCCAGGTTTCTCCTATCAGAGTGTTACAGATAAATCTTGTCATGCTGGATTGGAATTAAAGGTGTCAGTGTGAATGCATAGGAAGATAGATGATAGATAAAAGACAGATACATAGATAGACAGATGTGTGGGGATATGTATCTAAATATGTGAGTGCATGTTGTACACATGCTCTATTTCCCACTCTGCCCATTCAAAGGGACTTGGAGCATTAAAAACCAAGCAGCAATGGTTACCTGCTCACGTATTTTGGCTTCTAAATACCATTCTTTACTAAAAGAACAAAGGCTCCTTTAACGAAATGACTGGTTCCAGGTCTGGGACTCACAAGAGTCAAAGTACTTTCTTTTCCTATAAGTGACATTCCGTGGACAATAAGGAAGATGTGAGTAAGATCTGTGTGTTAGATCAGAGATCAGAAGATTATGACCCATGAGCCAAGCCATCCTACCCCCTGTTTTTTTTTTTTTTTTTTTTAAAGATTTTATTTATTTATTTGATAGACAGAGAGGCAGGCAGAGAGGAGAGGGGAGAAGCAGGCTCCCTGCCAAGCAGAGAGCCCGATGCGGGACTCGATCCCAGGACGCTGGGATCATGACCTGAGCCGAAGGCAGCCGCTTAACCCACTGAGCCACCCAGGCGTCCCATACCCCCTGTTTTTAAAAATGAATTTATATTGAACATAACCATGTGCTTTTATTTACATATTTTCTCTGGCTGCTTCTGAAATACAACAGCTTAGATGACTAGTTGCAAGAAAGATCAGAGCCTAAAATAACTACTGTCTGACCCTTAACCAAGTATGTCTGCCACCCCCAGGATTAGATAATGGTATTGCATCAATGTTAAGTTTCTGGTTTGGTAATTGTATTGCACTGTGATTATGCAAAATCATTTCTTGGTTTTTTTTTTGGAAATACACATGAAAGTTTTGGGGGACAAGGGAGTATCCTATCTGCAGATTGTTCCTCAATGGTTCAGGAAAAGCATGTATTACTATATATAAATTATATATGTGTCAATAGCTAAATGATAGGTATAATGACTGACAGAAAGTGGGATGATTAAGCTTTTGTAGTAAAAGCTGTAATTAAATGCTAGCATTTGGTGAATCTGGATCGAAGGTATCTAGTAATTTTTTGTACTACTTTTGCAAATTTGTATAGTTCTGAAAATGTATCAAAAATATTGACAAAGGAAAGAAAATGAAGGAGGAAGTGCTTAGCTGCCCTCTTTGCTCTGTCCTGTTCCCTCCAAATGCTCCTCCTACCTGGCTGTATTTCTGTCTCCTTTGTGGCTCTCTTTTCCTTAGACTGCGCCTTAAGTCATTTTGTAATTCCAATGTCAGAAGAGGCCAACTTGCCTTAAGGTAATTAAAGAAATGTCAAGAGTTCATCTTTCTCAGGTTCTACAGGAAATCTAATACTGTCCATAAGATGTCTTCAAGTTCTCATGGCGGGAGGTATCTCCTTATCCCTTCAGAAAACACCCACTACCCCTGTGGCAGAAATCCCATTTCACCACTAAACCTTCCTATAACCGTCTATATTCCTCTATTCTTTGCCAATCCACATATGAACTTCAGCCTCCTTCCCAGGTATCCTACACACACACACACACACACACACACACATGCCTGTGTGTGCTCACAGTGCCAAAGGAGAAGATGGAAAATGAAGATGAGACATCCCTCATCTACAAGGCTTTTCGGGATATCTCTCAGGATATCCCGAAGTTTACTTCCTCCTGTCCTACACATGTCCTACTTTAAAGAGCCATGTAACTCTGTACATGTAACTGCAACTTGTGTAAACTGTACATGTAAGAGTCTAGACTGACATTTGGATTTCCAAAACATCATTAATGTCTCTGCTACAAAGATGTCTTGATTCTGGAGTCTCACCTTTCAGCATAAAATTACAGGAATCCATTCTATTTATTCCATATAGATAAGAGCTATATGGCATTTATTGAGTCATAAACTAATATTTATTACACACACTTAGGAAAAAGCTCTGGAACTTCTAAAACTCAAAGCTCATTTTGAAATACTGGACTTAAGGCTACCAGTAAAGCCACCTTTGCCCCCTAGAAATACATAAGCAGTAAGAGCGTGGGATCCAAATGCAGACGGCCTACTTTCTAGTGTCATTCCCAGGCAAGCTATCTGAATGTCCTGTGCCTTCTTTTCTTCCAGAGTTTAATGACAATTACAATGGTACCTAATTCATGATCATTCACACAGGCCATCACAGCACATTTATGGTAATGAACCTGGAGACAAACGCGGTGGCCATCAGTAAGCAAATCTTTAATTAAAAAACTCCATGAAAATAATATAATACTCTGCAGTCATTACATGAATGACACATATTTTTGTTTGCTGATTTTAGAAAAGATATGATTAAGGAAAAGAACTTTCTACATATATTTAGTATTTAATATAAACTATATTAATATACATTAATTATGTATAAAATATATTTAATATACAATACATATAAATACATTTTATATTTATATATATTTAAATCTGGGAAGAACCACTATAAATTTGATTACTTAACATTAAGGAACAGGGTACAAAGGCTCTCATTTTTACTTTGTACCTTTTCATACTGTTCAGGTTTTCCAACCACATAATATGGCATTATTGTTTAAGTGACCAAGGGATATATGGGCAGTGAAATTATGGGTAATTTTAATTTTATTTGTGGTTTAGTATGTAATAAAAAATCCAATATATGTTCTAGTTATATATTATGAAAGGAATAAATTATTAATAGTACTGATGTCAGGGATTGGATATAAATTGAAAACTGTTCTTGTGAGTTTTTGACATTTATAGGAATGAATGAAAATGAATGTGATTGTATTGTCAAAAAGCAAACAAAAAATAATAAAGCGCATATGCATGTAATTAAATTACTTGGTATCGTGACCAGTGTAGAATACATATTTTATATGTCTTCACTCTTGTTACTTTGTTGTCCTATTGCTGCTGTGAACATTAAGCCATAGCTTACACCAGTGTTTTAAATACAGCACTGGACAAGGGTGAGAACTTAAGCTCATTTAACATGGTAATGATTTCAAGAACACAGTGATCTTTAAAATATTTCTAAATACATTGCCAGGAGACTATTGCTTAGGGAAAGGAGAGGCACATGTGATTTCTTCTCCTCCTATGTTGACTTAAATACTAAGTCTGTGCTTTGAGGCTTTTAAGAAAAATCTGTGACCTGAGAGCAGAGATAACTGAGCTCTGGATATGTTAAGGAGAGACTGATTCTTTCTTTTCTCCCATCCAGGACTGTAACATCGCAGAGACAACTATCATGATAAAAGCATGCTTTTCCTTTGGTGCCCTGTACTGATGACTTTGAGAGAGATCAGTAATCAACATAGGCAAAGCACGTCTACAGCAGGATTTAAAAATGGACATGTCTTGGGGTGCCTGCATCACTCATTCAATTGAGCATCTGACTCTTGAGTTTGGCTCAGGTCATGATCTCAGGGTCAAGATCTTGAGGTTCTGAGACTGAGTCCTGCGTTGGGTTTGCATTGTGTGTAGAGTGTGCTTGGGATTCTCTCTTTCCCTCTCCTCTGCCCCTCCTCACCACCCACGCTTTCTTTCTCTCTCTAAAATAATAATAATAAAAAAATAACAACAATAACAATAACAACAGTAATAATAAAGCAGACATTCCTTAAGGTGACAAACTGGAAATTCAGCTGTGGTAATTAAATTCTTTCGTTAGAAATGGACTGTTGGTGCAGTAGCAGGTGTGTATACTAATAGAATGATTTCGGTTTTAATTAGCAGCACTTCCCTGCAAAATAATTACATATGTTGTTTACTCAACATTTTTTTTAAAGAGCCATTAACGTGTTTGTAATCTCCTTTCTTCCCAGACTACTTTAAAAGGCTTTAAACACTTTTGTTTTCACTATGAAGGGAAGACAGAATAGGAACTACGCTGATGGCAAATTTTTATTTCCTATAAGATATGTCATCCAGAGATTCGAACAAACATGCTCATAGCCCTACTCACAGCATTCGCTTTGAATTTACAAACTTTACTGGGGCTTTTTATTGCAAAAATGGAACATAAAATCTGCATCAGAAATAACTGGAGAGTCCCACAAATGGGCATTCCTAAAAGAATCTTCTACGGCGGCCATGAGCTCTCAGGTGCACCGCAGCGGAAGAGTGAGGGACATTGCACGCTTCTGCACACACAAGCCGGACGCTGGGCCGTGTTGCCTTCTGAATCAAGCAGTAGCTGATTGAATCCAGGCTTCTCATATGGTAACCCACAGAATGGAAAGACCTCTTGAACAGGTTCCTGAGAATTTGCTTTAGGGTCATCCTTTGAACTCAAGATCTACTATGTGCTTGTCAAGTTTGTAGAGGCTTTTGCTGCAGTAGCTGTGATTGTTTTCCTCAGGTGGCATTCTTATGTTGCACGGTCACATGTTTTCTTGGTGATCAAGCATCAAGTTATTCTTTATAGTTCAGAATCAACTGTAATTGAAGCAAAAGCATAAGACAAAGGTCTGGAAGAGTCGTGGGCAGGGGCTACTTTACTGAAAGCATGACACAGGTGACGAATCCATTAGATCTAAAAATGGCTCCCACTCCAACTATATGTACTAGCTCTACACTAGACTGAAACATAGCGTCTGCCATTCTTTTTTTTTATTATTTATTTATTTGTCAGAGAGAGAGAGAGCGAGCACAGGCAGACAGAGTGGCAGGCAGAGGCAGAGGGAGAAGGAGGCTCCCTGCCGATCAAGGAGCCCAATGTGGGACTCGATCCCAGGATGCTGGGATCATGACCTGAGCCGAAGGCAGCCGCTTAACCAGCTGAGCCACCCAGGCGTCCCAACGTCTGCCATTCTGTAGATTTCTTACTCTTCAGAGAGTGAAGGAGCCTTTCACTCTGCCACTGATACAATGTTGTGGATTAAATGTTATCTAACACATTTAATTTGCAAAACCCTGGAAAGGTGCAAAATCAAGGCCAGATTTTAAAATCCATGAAAATGAGTCTTTCATGAAAGAAATTACCTGGAATAGCCTCTCATGTTTCCAATCGTTCTTTAAGTGACACATTTTCGTAAATGAAAATAATGAACGGTTTGCACACCAAAGAAAGATATCCTGGATTAAACTGATTGGAAATGTAAGCAATTTAAAAATTAATTAACGCATTTGATAAAGAGACTCTGTCCTTTTATGCTCACAGCTCTCAAAAAGGTTCAGGAGACCTGGTCTCCAGTTTTAGTGGAGACCTCTTGGTAAAGGCTTTGAGTCTCAGTCCAATGGTTTAAAACAGTAAGAACAAGAAAAAGAATATGTACTTGTAACGATGGTCTTTGAGATTTCTGAACCATGTGCAAGGATCCTGGGTCATCCAAGATTTTCCTGTCTCTTTCGGTAGCCAGCCGTTACTTAGGAAGCGGGGGCGGAATTAGGCTACTGTTAGCTAGAGGACCCAGCTATCCTGTATCTCCCGAGAATTTGCGAGATGAAGAATGGGAACCATGAATTCATCCTTTTGCCTCCTTTGTACCTGACACAGTGGAGAGTCAAAAAAGTTTCATGTGATTTATATGAAAACCTCACCTGAATCTGTAAAACATACCCAAATATAAAGAGAAATTGTCTTCTATAGTTAAAATCACAGATAGATATATGTAGAATTGTAAGTCTTGTGGCTTTAGAATTCTAGAGAGAAGAAATAAAACTGAATTGGGTCCTCCTATGAGGAATAAGTTGAGAATGTCACAATTACCTAGTAAATGCTAGCTGTTGGCAGCATTTACTTGATAATCAAAGCTGAAGTTTAGGCTTGATATGTGCCTTTTCTTTAGATGTGCCGCAACATATCTGGACATGGTACTTTATCTTGTCAATAACGAAGTGTGAAGACTGCAGTTTGCTGGCATACAATGGATATTGAATACACACTGACACATAACCAAAATCTTAGCATTAAAACAAGTCTAGAGAACACTTAGAGTAATATCTGATTTGGTTAATGCATATATAACCCACTGGGTTTTGTTATCTTTTAGTCTAATTAAATATAATCTTGCTGTGCTCTATTCTCACAAGAAATCACGAAAAATTAATATAGTTATGTGTGGTCATATAATCTATCCATTTGTATTTTGTTTTATCATAAGATCATTTCTATTGCTATTTCAGCTGCAAAAACTAAGCTGGATTATTCTTAAGTAGGGCAGTTAATTGGTTTGAGACTCCCTGGTCAGTATATTTATTTTAGCTGCAAACCATTTTTTTCTTGAGAAGAAAAAAAAGGAAAAAGAAAAATCTTACTCAAGAGAAGCTATAATTAAAATAGAAAATCAGGCAAGAAAAGTAAGGGAAATATAATTTCACAACCAGATATAATTGCTCTGGTTTTTGTTGAGATATAGTTTTCTTATAATGGGATCCATAGAGATTTCTAGAAATTCTTTTATAAAAGGTAAATTCCACGGGATAAATAAAGTGTTTTATCTCTACAGGTTTTGTCACTCAATGCTTCTCGAGTAACATCGAACACTCTTCCAATTTTTAGAGTCATAAAAACAGGCAAGCAAACTCAATCTGAATGGTTTGTAAAGGTTTGGGTTCCTGAAACATGTCAGCAGAAGTACAAACAATTCAGTTTTAGGAAACTGCAGGCTACTTCCCTAAATAAAAACTTGTATTTGGAAAGGAGCACTTCAAAGTCCAACTCTGCCGATGTCCAACTCTGCCAATAATCATTATGTGCTGACTACATGTTACGCAGATGCACAAAACTTGTTATGTAACTGAAGAACTTTTGACACATTTGATGGGCTTCTTTTTCTTCAAAGTTAGGTTGGCAATGCACACGGATATGCAGATGTTTACATAACCTCTCTTGCACCGGGGGTACTGATGGTTATCATATTTTAAGTTAATAACCTCCTAGTTTATTCCTTTATATTGAGGTTTAGATGAAGAGTTAGAGTAGAAGCGGAGGGATTTTTTTTTTTTTCCTTTCCTAGCAGGGAATTGAAAAATCTGGTTTTGTATCAGTTTTCCAGAGGAGGAGGAACAGAGGTATTTTATTTAATCTGTTTGGCATCATGAAGGAAAAGGGAATGAAGGGAATAATGAAGATCTACAGAGAGAAGAAAGAGAGAGAACAGGACTAGTAAATCGAGGACTGCCTAGTTGATTCTCATCTCCACGACTCCATGCAATCTGCAAAGTGTCCTGAGTACTGGCTGGGACTGGGTCAGGCTGCACTGATTCCCAGCTGCTAACGGAGATCAGAGGACGTAAGCTGCCAAAAGATGATGCTGGACAGTGTGGGGACAGATCTCCTAAATGTTTCTCATTTTTGTCAGCCATTTCAGCATTCAACAAACTGATGGCAGCTATCTAGGGGAAAGTAGGGGTGAGGTCAGTAACTGAAACTTAGTTATTTTTAAACTAGTCTTAATTAATATCAAATAGTGACCAAAAAGACATGAAATTTACTGCCCTTCTCTAGTATTTACTTTCAAAGTGGAGATTTGAGGAAGTCTAGCCAATAAAACCAATTTTACCTTTTCCCGTATTTATACAATTGTGTTTCTACTCCATGTGCAATTATGTAATTTTCCTTTTGCTTAATATCATAGCATTCTACATCATTACAGATAGAGAGATAGATATATTTTTAAGTGTTATCCTTCTTTTGTGTATTACCCTCCCAATAATACATGATCATCTTGTAACTATATAAACTTTGTTTTATTTTTTTAAACAAATTTTAAGGTTTTATTTATTTATCAGAGATAGAGAGAGAGAGCACAGGCAAGGGGAGCAGCAGGCAGAGGGAGAAGCAGACTCCCCACTGAGCAGGGAGCCAGATGTGGGACTTATACTTTGGGATCATGACCTGGGCTGGAGGCAGATGCTTAACCGACTGAGCCACCCAGGTGTCCCTATACATTTTGTTTTAAAGAGTTTATTTATTTATTTGACAGAAACAGCATGAATACCAGGGAGGGGTAGAGGGAGAAGGAGGAGAAGGCTCCCTGAAGAGCAGGGAGCCCCACGCAGGACTTGATCCCAGGACCTTGGGATCACAACCTGAGCCAAACCAGGCGCTTAATCGACTAAGTCACCCAGATGCCCTGTAAACTTTGTTTTAAAGTTAGTCCATTACAAGTAATGCTGCAGTACTCAAGCTGGTAGAATAAATCCGAGTGTTCCTCCAGTTAATTTCTTAAGATTATTTCTTGAGAGTAGAGTCACCAAATCCAAGAATGTGACTTATTATAATAAGAGTTAAGAGTCTATTTCTTCATTTCTCTCTCTCCTTTGCTCATTTGCTTTGTTTTTAAATTCTACATATAAGTGAAATCATATGGTATTTATCTTTCTCTGACTGGCTTATTTCTCTTAGCAAAATACCTTCCAGATCCTCCCATGTCATTGTGAATGGGAAGATTTCATTCCTTTTTACAGTTGAGTAATATTCTGTTGTATATATACCCCATATCATCTTTATCCATTCATTAGTCGATGGAGACTTGGTCAGTTCCTATAATTTGACTATTGTAAATAATGCTGCTATAAACACAGGGGTGCACAGATCCCTATGAATTAGTGTTTTTGTAACACTATTGTTTTGGTCAGACCAAGCAGAGGCCTTGGTGCTGGTTGGGATGGGGCTGGCAGTCTTAGTTACTGATTTCATTTTTAATAAGTCTACCTCTGTTTGTTACATTGATTTCCCAATTAAAAAATAACTATGATTATTTTGTATAACCCATATTGATGCAGGGGTAAATCAGGCTTTCATTATTATATGATTAAAAAATAAGCTAGAAATGAATTAAACTTATCCAAACAGCTCAGGCTTTTAACTTATTCATCAAACAAGTTATGTCACTCAAATTTTTTTAAAAAATGATGTACAGGGACGCCTGGGTGGCTCAGTTGGTTGGGCGGCTGCCTTCAGCTCGGGTCATGATCCCGGCATCCTGGGATCAAGTCCCACATCGGGCTCCTTGCTTGGCGGGGAGCCTGCTTCTCCCTCTGCCTCTGCCTGTCATTCTCCCTGTGCTGGCTCTCACTCTCTCTCTCTCTCTCTCTGACAAATAAATAAGTAAAATCTTTTAAAAAATGATGTACAGATATTTTCCTTAATGTGTTCAAAAGAAGACCATTTCTTTAAGACATTCACTATACCCTTTGGCTTATTTATACATATATAAAATTGTGTGTGTGTATGTGTGTATACATGGACTTTAATTCTACTATATTGATAATCTAAGATTCTTTTCTAGCTACCATTTTCTGTGTGAGAAGGTGTGGTAGGAAACAACAGTACACCCTGGGGAGCAGTGCTGAGTGTGGAGAGCGGCTGGAAGGTCTGCCGTGGTTGGCCTGCATCTCTAATGAACGTATCCCAAGACCCAGACCCATGGTAGCAAACCAATCCCCTAGGAAAATGTGTTGGACAAAAATGCCAACTGAACTTAATTGGAAGAGGCTTTGTTTTAGAAACCAATGTTCCAGAAAATGCCAAATTAAATGGGCAATTATTGTGGATTGCCTTGAAGATAGCTTTACAATTTAGGCAAAAGAACCAAAGAACAATTTGTTCTTTACAGAGAAAGCATTCCATGTATCTTTAGTTATACACAAATGCCGGTATAACCCCAGACGAAAATACAAAAGATCTGAATTACATGGGATAGTTATGGCAAGTAATCTGAGAAATACGAAGATGAAGTCTAACTTGAGTAAACCAAGCCCTTACTTTCTAATGTATCACATCCATAAAGATAGAAACTTTTCCCTTTTCAAATAATCAGAAATAGTCAACAGACATAACTTCTCTGGATAACAGTATCATCTTTCATTCAAATTTTCTTTCCAGTTGCACAATTGTAACCACACATAACTGGGAAACAAGTTTCCATCAATGGCTGACATCTCAGCTCAGTGCACCAACCACAGAGCCCTGCATGGAATGTATGGATTTACTGATTTTTGTGAATAAACAGTTTCATGTCATGTTCAAGGGTAAGATGGGCTGAATAGTTCAAGATCCTCTACTCATCACATGCAAACCTTCAGATCTTTCTCTCTGAAGTCTTCCTGTTCCTAACAGAATGATCTATGCCTCACTTCTCTGCTCTATTTTAATTATGTTGTGTATAATATCATAATTAAAATTTTGTGTGCACTCTATCTTCACTAACATATATATCAACTTAGAAGCTTCTTTCTTTCTTCTTTAAATATTACACCCAGTAACACAGAGAATATTTTAAAAAGTGTGAGTTAACCATATCATACTACAAGTACAATCAGCAGACAGACCATAATAAAATGAGATATGGGGAAGGTGAGTTCCTACAAAAGCAATAAAGGAAAGCATTCCCTTTATCGAATGAGAAGAAATATTATATGAGGACAAAATATTGGGGAAAAGGATATCTCAAATATACTTCAAGGTGTGGTGGAAAGGTGATTGAAATCATATACTACACAACTAGAATCTGGAGAATCCTAGATCTCTAGGGAAGAGACGACTTGAGCCTTACGCATGGCTGCAGGACCTCTACAGACTAAGAACTTAACCCTCTCCTGTGCCCTCCAAACTCTACAAAGACGTGTCATTGACAAACTCAAGACCACAACCATACAATCAAAAGGTCTTGGAAAAACAACTATGGCTTTTCCTCTCGCTGAAGGGGTGTCCAGAAGGAAGTGGCCACGATGTTGGGATGAAAACCAACAATCACAGACAACTCTTGTCTCAAATCACATGGGTTCAAAAACTTTCATAAATAGGGCAAGAGTGAAAAGAGACAAACTTTAGAAACTAAACTGAGATAAACAGGATTTATATCCCCCAAAATAGCCAAGAAGTCATCATGTAAATGCAATAATGTAAAACCTTACAGCAGTTCATGTTTAGAGAAGCAAACAAGCCATTGGAAAATGAGTTCAAAGGAAGCATTAAAGAATTAACAAAAATCTCACAAAAATGGAAGGGAAAAGAGAATTTCGGTGATATAGGATCAATATTGTAGTAAACTTAAAATCGAATTGTGGGGCAAGTAGGGCTTTAACAGTGATAGAGACTATATTGAATTTAAAGAGGTATTGTTTGTGTTCAATCAGACTGAGTTTGGAGAATTTCATTTAGGGAGGACCAAGGAGGAAAGAAATTAGTTTGTGATTAGACACACACACATACACACAACACACACTCTCAAAGAGCAAGCATTTCAAAATATGTATCCCCAAACTCAAAGTCAAAGTCAAGGGGAAGTAATCAAGAATACAAAAATTCCTGCAGAAAACATGGTGATACTTGGCTTTTTTTTTTGGCTATAAAAAGTGGGAATAGAAAGAAGTACAAATTAACTTTTACAAAATCCCAAGTGTATACCATGGTTCTGTAAGGCTATGGCAGATATATAACAAATAAATACATCTCTATTCTTACAGAGAGGAAAATCCCTATTTTACAGAAAGAAAAGAGAGGATAGTATGGCTCCACAGGGACATCCTAATATGCACAATACACACGGCTATTTGCTCTTCCCTCCCAGATCTGGTTTTAGTTAAGTTCTTCATCTCATCTTGTCCTACCAAACTCAGTTATCAAATGTAGTGCACTGTGTTCTGCTGATAATATAATTTTTAGCATGATTTTCTTTGTATCCACACGTTTGTTTTGCAGTTTCCCAATTCAAATTATTTCAACAGGTGTTCTTCAAACAACTACACATCTTTTTCCAAATTTTACTTGTTACTAGTAATATCATAAAACAGCAAACCAGTTACCGGCAAAAGCAAATGATGACTTAGTCTCAAGTCCTCTTAAAGGTACAGGCACTGTTAGTCTCATGTTTTAATATAAGTGGTTTTACTTGATTTTTTTTTTTTTTTGGTATTGCTCTTGCAGCTTCTTCCCTGACTCCCTTGCTAGCATTTATATAGGAACATCTGGATTGTTCGCTTTCAGAATGGATCTTACTTACTGGTCTCCTGTGTGGGAAGAACACGATACTCACATTTTTCTATCATACAGTTTTATGTATCAGCCATTATTAAGTTTAATGCCATTCTCGATTCTTTCCTGAGCTGCCTCTAAATCATCTGAGTGTGGACCCTGTTCCCCACTACTGTCTCCTCCCGACTTAGACTCTCATGACTCAGCAGCTCACTTGAAACAGGAAATCGTTTAGGGCGTTCAGGAAAACCTTCCATGACCGAAGATTCTCTCTGTGTCGACAGAGAGCCCGGTACTCAGATCAAAGCAGAGAGGAATTAGTGATCCACTGCCAGCAGCTTGGTGCTTGGCTCTTTCCTGGGCTATGGTGTGCTCTATAAATTTCTGTTAGTTTGTTTCTTTGATGGGCAGAACACAGTTTGCTACATGGCACATGCCCATGGGCACTGTGCGGGTATCAGGTGCAGGCAGATGGGCGTAGGGCTAGGTATGCACAGGAGCAAGTCATGTGTTTAATTCAAGTAGTATGGGGTACAGACAGTGAAATTGGCTCACGGGTCATTTTAATAACCTGATAAATCTAAAATTACACACGCAGCAGGTTGAGGGGATTTATAAAGATGGCCAAAGATTTCATATATCATGTAGTTGGTGGGTTTCCTATGGATACAGCTGAATCAAAATATTATGCATTGTGTTTATATGAGAGGAAAATAGCCAGATCTTAAAATTTAAGCTAGAAGTAAGGTTCTGAGAAGTTTGTTACAGGAAAAATCTCTAGAGGAATTTGAGGATATCCTTGTTCTTGAGCCATATTGTCTGTTAAATGTTAACACTATAGGTCCAAATACTGCCTTCATGTAAATGTTTCTATCTATGAGAAACATTTAAACTGCAGTCATTAAAACAGGAGGCATCTCTATTCTTAATATCTCAAGAACATATAGAATATCCATTACTCATTCCTTATTCATTACTGAATTATATTAATTTATTTACTATGTTCGCCAAATATTCTAGGCAATTGGCAGCATGTTGTAAACATTATTTTAATTCATGAGAATGAACAGGAGCACGTGGGTGGCTCAGTCAGTTGAGTGTCTGCCTTGGGCTCAGGTCATGTCTCAGGGTCTTGGGATGGAGCCCTGCATTGGGATCCTGGGATGGAGCCCCCATGGGGCTCCCTACTCAGTGGGAAGCCTGCTTCTCCCTCTCCCATTTTCCATGCTTGTGTTTGTTCTCTTACTGTGTCTCTCGCCGTCAAATAAATAAATAAATAAATCCTTAAAAAAATTCACGAGAATGAACAATTTATACCTATATTGGTAATTTGCACTTTTTCCTGAGAATTTTCTGTTATACATGGAGTGGTAGGATGTTTCTTTTTAATCTATAAGAATTTTCACATGTATAGCCTTTATCTGTGATATTAGCCCAAAGAATGTTTTCAGACAGATACTTGCTTTAATAATTATGCCAATATTTGTTATCTTATTACTCTACTGATCACTGGGAATAGTCCTTTTCATGTTTAAGAAGTTTTCTCCTCTGTATATCAGTGCTGTTCTCCCTTTTTTCTTCTACTTTTTAAAATATTTCCTTTGTTTTTATATATTTAAATGTTTATGTATATGCTATTAAGAACAAAGTTGATTGACATTATTTATAAACTGCCACTTTTTTCCAAGATCATGTGTAGAAAAATTAACTCCATAACCTTAGATTTTTAGGCATTTATTTATTTATTTAAAGTTTATTTATTTATTTTATTTGCTTACTTACTTACTTAAAGTAGGCACTAGGCCCAGTGTGTAGCCCAATGCAGGGCTTGAACTCAGGAGCCTAAGATCGAGACCTGAGTTTAGACCAAGAGTCAGACGCTCAACTGACTGAATCACCCAGGTACCCCTAGATTTCATATATTAGTACAAAAGGGAAAAAAAATCATTTGTTCCATTTATTATTTTTCTTGTTTTAAAAACCAAACATCCTGGCATTCTGTGAAAGTTTACATGTAATCTGTACTTTCCTCTCCATATTATTCTTTTTGTTCCAATGCTAGATGTGAAAGAAACAATGCTTTTAACTTATTCCTTTGTAGAGAGACAGGACCATAGTGCACCTTCAGGTGGCTAACCTGGTTTTTAGCTTTAGATCAAGATTATTCATGACTATGTGATAGAAATTAAAATATTCAAAGGTAAATACCGACAATTCCTACTCCTTTCTGTGTCCACCTGAACTGTCTTCCATGCTTCTCACATGCTTCATCATTTACAGCAAACCATATTTGGAGACATGCCAGCAAGAAGTAGAGGAAAAGAACAGTAGTAGAGGTGAATAGTTGGGTGCAGAGGAAGATCAGAGACAGGCAAGGCAGAGATAATTTAGGGAACAGAAGTGTGAATGAGGTGACAAAATATTTGGGAAATTTTCTGCCCTGTTATTTGTTACAATTCATGCCCTGCAGCCTTTTCAAGGATTTTCATAGTCAGCAGAGGAAGTAGCTGGCCCAATTCCCACTGATGCGGGAACCCAGGAGGCCACCTGTCACACCACCAACAAATTCAGTAGCAGGAAGACTGCAGAGAATTGCATCATGTTTACAAGCTCTTCTTGTTATTATTAGACATTCAGAATTTTTATCTTGTAAATAATAGTGCAATAAACATATTTATGAATAAAGTTTTTTTCAGTTGTTTTAAGATTTCCCCTTACTATAAATGTTCATATCTATAAGTAATAATCAAAACGATTAATACTTTTTCCCATTCTTTTCTAAAAAGATTATTTTATTTTATTTTCACTTACTTATTTTAGAGAGAAAAAAAAGAGAGAGAGCGTGTGAGTGAGTGGGGGAGGGGCAGAGGGAGAGAGAGAATCCTGAAGCAGATTCCCCAGTGAGCGCAAACCCCCACACAGGGCTTTATCTCATGACCCTGAGATCCTGACCTGAGCCAAAACCAAGAGTCAGAGGTTTAACTGACTGAGCCATCAGGCTCCTCTCACATTCTTATAACATGTTCCCAGCTACTGGTCTAAGCAATTTATACTTTGCTGCATTAACAACTCCCAGAAAGAAGCATTATTTATGCTACCCACATGATACCTGAATACAAGAATTTCAGTAAATACTAGAAAAGCAGATAAATATTGTTAATATAGGTAGGCAAATAGTATTAATTATTTCACGTTTTATTTGTTTAATGGGTGTTTTGTTTTTCTTTTCTCTCATATCTTCTTAATTTAAACTCTCCTTGTTAAATACATTTTGCTGTATTTGATAGTACTTGTATCTCCTTTGTGGAAATAGTCATTTAAAATCATATGCCAAAATTTTTTTAAATTTAAAATTAAAAATAAAGTCATGTGTCTATTCAATTTATTAATATTTTAATCACTTAGTTTGAAATAAAAATATAAGGTAATAAATATTTCTCTCTTGTAATTCCTACAAAGATTTTTCCTTAACATAGTCTTCTTTAAAGGGGAACCCTCCTACACTGTTGGTAGGAATGCAAGCTGGTGCAGCTACTCTGGAAAACAGCATGAAGGTTCATCAAAAAGTTGAAAATAGAGCTACCCTATGACCCAGCAATTACACTACTGGGTATTTACCTTAAAGATACAAATGTAGTGATCTGAAGGGGCACATGCACCCGAATGTTTATAACAGCAAAGTCCAAAATAGCCAAACTATGGAAAGAACCTAGATGTCCATCAGCAGATGAATGGGTAAAGAAGATGTGGTATATATATACAATGGAATACTATGCAGCCATCAAAAGGGATGAGATCTTGCCACTTGCGACAACATGGATGGAACTACAGGGTATTATGCTTAGCGAAATAAGTCAACCGGAGAAAGACAACTATCATATGATCTCCCTGATATGAGGAAGTCAAGAAGCAACATGGGGAGTTTGGGGGGTAGGAAAAGAATAAATGAAACAAGATGGGATCGGGAGGGAGACGAACCATAAGAGACTCTTAATGTCACAAAACAAACTGAGGGTTGCCAGGGGGAGGGGGTAGGGAGAGGGTGGTTGGGTTATGGACACTGGGGAGGGTATGTGCTACGATGAGTGCTGTGAAGTGTGTAAACCTGGCGATTCACAGACCTGTACCTCTGGGGCTAATAGTACATTATATGTTAATTAAGAAAAAAAATGGTCTTTATATCACATTAGGCATGTCATTCACATTAAAATAATATCTTATTTGCTTATAGATGTATCTATTGTTCCTTTCCCTTGACTATTTTTTATTTCAAGTACATAAAACTGCATAAAATATTAGAAAGACAGGCATATCTACCCTATCCTGAAGAAAGTCTGGCTCTAGTTCTCGGTATAAATGAAACTCAGGTGTGATTCCACTGGACACCTATGTCTTCCTGTGGAAGCATTAGGACCCTGTGGTACCTTGATGTCCCCTTCATGATTTTGCAAAAGCCACACACACAGTAACAGCGGGGTCTTTTCTCAGTTCCACTGAGTGGCTTATTTACCTATAGGAGGAGAAAGAAATGGAGCCTGTAGTAAAAAAAAAATCACTATGGGGGCACCAGGGTGGCTCAGGTCACGATCACAGGATCCTAGGATTAAGCCCCACATTGGGATCCCAGCAGCAGAGAGCCTGCTTCTCCCTCTGCCTCTGCTTTTCTCTCTCTCTGTCATGAATAAATGAATAAATAAATAATCTTTTAAAAAATCACTATGGATAATAGAACAGGGAGGAGGAGGGGGAAGTAAAGGTCCTTAAGGGGTGAAATAGAAAACTGAGAATAGGTTTCTAAAGCAAGTCTAGAGTTATTTTCATGGTGTTTTTCCAGAGTGATAGGTTTGTCTAGATGGATGGGGGTTCTGGCCATTACCGTATTTTTCCCTCAGCACATCGGAGGTGGGAATGAAATCTTCCTCTCTCTCAGGAAGGAAATCCGAAGGTACTTCCTCTTGGGACTGGGTTCAGACTCACAAGCTGTTATTTGTGTGTTTGAAGACTGTTTTGTTTGCTTGTTTTTAACACTGTCTTTATCTATTTCATATTAAGAGCACATCAGTTCTAACATGAGCAACTTCATACATCTTTTCTGGTGCCTTGGGACAACTTTCTACCCCAGGGGGCTAGGGGGGGCCATTAAATGTCACTGAACCATCATTTCAGGGGTGCAATAGCTCTTTGAAGATTTAATGTTATCAAAATTTCATTTTGTAACTGACTTTATGAACTATCTTATAAGTGATTAGAGGCTTTGCTTCTGTTTTCTTCAATGTTTTTCTCTTGCCAAATAAACCTCTCTCCTGTTTTTACATCATATTTCACCCACCTTATTTTGTATAAGGTTTTTTTTTTTAGATTTTATTTATTTATTTGACAGACAGAGATCACAAGTAGGCGGAGAGGCAGGCAGAGGCGGGGGGGCGGGGAGGGGGCAGGCTCCCCTCTGAGCAAGGAGCCTGATGCAGGGCTTGATCCTAGGACCCGAGATCATGACCCGAGCTGAAGGCAGAGGCTTAACCCACTGAGCCACCCAGGCGCCCCGTATAAGTTATTTTTGCATGTCTGTCCACATCTTTGATGAAACTTAATAAATTTTTCTAATACTTCCAAGACCACATAAAAGGCATCTAATTTTTTATGATGACCTCTATGGCTAAAGTAATCTTCACACCCAGAAATCATATCAACCAGGTCATATTCCATAATAAGCTTTCTTACTTTTTCAATTCTTCCAACATAAATCCATAGTCATATGGATGTGTGGCAATTTCACGTTGCCCCAACATGAATCAATCCATTTCAAAGCTAGTGATGGATGGATGTTTAATGGCACCCTTTACTCCCCCAGTAAGTGGCAAATGAAAGAGTGACAGGCCTTAGCAGTAGAAAGCATTGATTTTTGTTTGTTTTCTTTCCAACCTGGTGAACTTTCCCATGCACAGAGCCCAGATTTACTTTCTTCTGTATAGAGATTTTCCTAAAGATAGATAAACTGGGTTGGAAATTCTGCACACACACATATTGAAACACAAACTTTTAAATACTGATATTTTGATACTGATAGTTCAATGTGGGGATACTAGTTAAACAGATATGCCCATCTGCCTAAGTATTCCTTTCCCACTGCAGAAAATGGCTTATTGCTACACAAACCTTTCAGATCACTGAGTCTTGGTTCTGCATATTGAACCTACAGCCAAAGCCCAGAATTCTAATCCTGCCTGTCAATCACTTTTGAGGTGACTTGGGGCAAGTCATTAACCGTCTTTGTATTGCTTGGAAAAATATGAATTTCCAGTTTGACAGGTAATGACTCAGCCATGTACTAGTAGGATTACTTATCGAGAGTGTTTCTAAGCCTCCCTGTCTTCTTAATCCTGTTAAATGAATATAAAGATACTGTTAACAATTAAATAAGGAGGCCATCATCAGACTGAGGTGGCTATCATGCTCCAGTGGTCTATGTAGGCAAATTTCAATCTAATCCTATAAATGCTTCAAGGTCACATAATTGAAACTGGGTGACAACCAATCACAAACAACCAACTTGGCTTTAAGGAACAGCCAATTGGTAATGTCCTTGCTTTTCTGCCTTCTCTCTATAAAAGTCTCCCCCTAGCTCCTGACCACTTCTGGTGTGGACCGATTGAAATCCATCTTTACTCAAATATACTCTTAAACATTTTCATATGTTCAGTTTACCTTTCAGTAGTTCCCATCTGCGTGTGGGTGTGAAAGCCCCACACAAAGCCAGCATCTAGTAAATGGCAAGTCCTGTAAGATAACACCCTGTAAAACACACACACACACACACTTTAAAACACAAAAAATATTCCACAAGGCAAGGTGGATCCGTTCACATGGGCAAAATGCAGTGATGACATTTAGAATAATATCTAAAAATGCGTAAACCACAAATGTGATACTCTTACCCCGTAAGACTTAGCTTTAACAGAATATAATTTTTTAAAATTGTAACTTGGTCCAATTTCTCTGTTTCTAAAATAAACCTTTGCTACCTTCCAACTTTAACTTTGGGAGGTAATCTGAAATCATTTTACTTAAACTGCAGTCAGGGAGGCTAACTTGTCTCGATCTCCTCTGATAGAGCCTGGAGGGATGTCATCCTCAGCTTTGCTGCTACAGGGGGCCCTCACTTCCCAGAGTAATATCCTTTACTTCATGCAACTCAGTTGGCCTGATGCCCAGGCACTTGGCCCTTGTGCTTTTGGATGGAAATCAATGCAATTGGTACATGGAGTCGGCATGAGGGTAACTGATTTATTTTTTTCTGTATTTATTCCTAAGAACCATTTATAAACAGTTTGCACATTATAATTACATCACCACTCACTGCTGGATGTATTGAAATATTTTTATCAACTGCACTGTTGCCTTTGTCAATGTTCTTTCCTGGGGAAACTATCATGCATTTAACATGTTTGTCACACATTGTGTGCTTTAAAATTATTAACCAAACTTTCTACAAGAGCATGATGGGCTCTGATTAGCTTTCGCTAATACCAAAGCAAAAACAAAAAAACAAGAAAAAGAACCATAGAAATGCTCATGGTCTCCAGAATCAAATGAGTTTTGTTAAGTAAATTTGAAAAATATTTTTAGGTTAACGCTTTAATAGTTACAATAAATAGTTATCATGGTAAATTATGGGAAAAATCTCATTAGTTCTATGGTTTGTTAAAAAATCATCATAATGAGAGATGGGAGGAGTCAAGATGGCAGAGAAGTAGCAGGCTGAGACGACATCAGGCAGCAGGAGATCAGCTAGATAGCTTATCAAACCATTCCGAACACCTACAAATCCAACAGGAGATCGAAGAGAAGAAGAGCAACAATTCTAGAAACAGAAAATCGACCACTTTCTGAAAGGTAGGACCAGTGGAAAAGTGAGTCCAAAGCGACAGGAAAATAGACCACGGGGGGAGGGGCCGCCTCCTGACAAGTGGCAGAGCAACGGAGCACAATATCAGGACTTTAAAAGTCTGCCCCACGGAGGGACATCGCTCCAGAGGCTAAACTGGGATGAAGACATTTCGGGGACAGCGTGGCCTCCCTCGCGGTCACAGAAGGATCGGGGGTGTCTCAGTGTCACAGAGCTCACAGGTATTAGAGTGGGGAAGCCAGCTGTGGAGACAGAGCTGAGGAGTGAGCTCTCAACTTGGGGTTACCTTGAAACTTAATCCGTGACACGGGCCAGTGCTCTGTGAGTGGGGTCCCCACAAGATCCGGGGAGGCTCTGACCTGGGAGAGCCCAGGGATCTGCGGGGTTCAGAGACTCCAGATGGGGCTCTGTGCAAGAGACAGAGATGCTTGGTCACAGGCTGGGTGACCTCGGAGCGCAGCCGGAGGCCAGTGAGATGGGAGTGATTGCGTGATTTTCTGAAAGCACGGCTGGAGGCCGGGGAGACAGGAGTGATTAGGCGCTTTTCTCTGAAGGCACACTGAAGAGTGGGGCCCCGAGCTTTCGGCTCCTCTGGGCTGGAAATTAGGAGGCCGCCATTTTCATTCCTATCCTCCAGAACTCTATGGAAAGCGTTCAGGGAACAAAAGCTCCGGAAAGTGAACCTGAGAGGATTACTTAGCCCGGCCCCTGGTAAGGGTGGTGCAATTCCGCCTGGGGCAGAGACACTTGAAAATCACTCCAACAGGCCCCTCCCTCAGAAGATCAACAAGAAATCCAGCCAAGACGAAGTTCACTTACCAAGGGGAACAGCAGAATTCCAGAGGAGGAGAAAGCAAAGCAGAGAATTCATGGCTTTCTCCCCATGAATCTTTAGCCTTGCAAAGTTAATTAATTTTTAAAAAAATTTTTTTCTCTTCTACTAATTTTTTTTAACTTTTACCCTTTCTTCTTTTAACATTTTTTTAACAGGTTTATCTTAATAACTTTCTTAAAAAAATCTTTTTTGAAACTATATTATTATAGTCATATTTAATCCTTCATTATATCTAACCTTATTCTTTGTATACACATAGGGGTTTTTTTCTTGTAAAAAACTTGTAATAGATCAAAATATACCCCAAATCTAGCACCAGGCTTGATCTAGTCTCCAGCCCAAGCAAGTTCTCTCCACTTTCTTTTTTTTTTATTTTCCCTACCAAATGACCTTATCAATTCCTTTGTTAGAAATTTAAAAAAAATTTTTTCACCTTTATATTCATATTTTATCCCTTCATTGTGTATACCCTTATATATGTTTTTCATTCTTTAAAATTTTGGGAGGTAGTTTCTTCTAAGAGACCAAAATACTCCCAAAATTAAGTGGGTGATGCTGTTCTAGTCACCAGTCTAATATATATATATTTTTTCTTCTTCTTTTTTTAATATTTTTTTTCTTTATTTGTGTTCGCTTTTTTTAAATTTTTTTATTCTTTTCTGAACTTTTTACCCCCCCCCATGATTTGGGGTCTCTTCTGATTTGGTTAAAGCACATTTTCCTGGGGTCTTTGCCACCCATTTAGTATTTCATTGTTCCTTCATATATTCTTATCTGGACAAAATGACAAGGCAGAAAAACTCACCACAAAAAAAAGTACAGGAGGCAGTACCAAAAGCTAGGGACCTAATCAATACAGACATTGGTAATATGTCAGATCTAGAATTCAGGATGATGATTCTCAAGGTTCTAGCCTGGCTCAAAAAAAATCATGGAAGATATTAGAGAAACCCTGTCTGGAGAAATAAAATCCCTTTCTGGAGAAATAAAATAACTAAAATCTAAACAAGTTGAAATCAAAAAAGCTATTAATGAGGTGTAATAAAAAAAATGGAAGCTCTTACTGCTAGGATAAATGAGGCAGAAGAGAGAATTAGTGATATAAAAGGCCAAATGGCAGAGAATAAAGAAGCTAAGCAAAAGAGAGACAAACAACTACTGGACCACGAGGGTAGAATTCAAGAGATAAGTGATACCATAAGACGAAACAACATTAGAATAATTGGGATTCCAGAAGAAGAAGAAAGAGAGAGGGGAGTAGAAGGTATATTGGAGAGAATTATCATAGAGAATTTCCCTAATATACCAAAGGGAACAAGCATCAAAATCCAGGAGGTGCAGAGAATTCCCCTCAAAATCAATAGGAATAGGTCCACACCCTGTCATCTAATAGTAAAATTTACAAGTCTTAGCGACAAAGAGAAAATCCTGAAGGCAGCACAGGACAAGAAGTCTGCAACATACAATGGTAAAAATATTAGATTGGCAGCAGACTTACCCACAGAGACCTAGCAGGCCAGAAAGAACTGGCATGATATATTCAGAGCACTAAACAAGAAAAACATGCAGCCAAGAATACTATATCCATCTAGGTTATCATTGAAAATAGAAGGAGAGATAAAAAGCTTCCAGGACAAACAAAAACTGAAGAATTTTCAAACACCAAACCAGCTCTACAGGAAATATTGAAAGGGGTCCTCTAAGCAAAGAGAGACCCTAAAAGTATTAGATCAGAAAGGAACAGAGACAATATACAGTAACAGTCACCTTATAGGCAATACAATGGCACTAAATTCATATCTCTCAATACTTACCCTGAATGTAAATGGGCTAAATGCCCCAATCAAAAGACACAGGGTTTCAGAATGGATAAAAAAACAAAACCCATCAATATGCTGCCTACAAGAAACTCATTTTAGAACTGAAGACACCTCCAGATTGAAAGTGAGGGTGTGGGAAACAATTTACCATGCTAATGGACATCAGAAGAAAGCTGGGGTGCCAATCCATATATCAGATCAATTATATTTTAAGCCAAAGACTATAATAAGAGATGAGGAAGGACACTATATCATACTCAAAGGGTCTGTCCAACAAGAAGATCTAACAATGTTAAATATCTATGCCCCTAACATGGGAGCAGCCAACTATGTAAACCAATTAATGACAAAATCAAAGAAATACACTGACAAAAATACAATAATAGTAGGGGACCTTAACATGCCCCTCACTGAAATGGACAGATCATCCAAGCAAAAGATCAACAAGGAAATAAAGGTCTTAAATGACACACTGGATGAGATGGACATCACATATATATTCAGAACATTCCATCCCAAAGCAACAGAATACACATTCTTCTCTATTGCACATGGAGCATTCTCCAGAATAGATCACATCCTGGGTCATAAATCCGGTCTCAACCAGTATGAAAAGACTGGGATCATTTCCTGCATATTTTCAGACCACAATGCTCTGAAGCTAGAACTCAATCACAAGAGGAAATTTGGAAAGAGCCCAAATACATGGAGACTCAACAGCATCCTTCTAAATAATTAATGGGTCAACCAAGAAATTAAAGAAGAATTGAAAAAAAAATCATGGAAACAAATGATAATGAAAACACAACGGTCCAAAATCTGTGGGACACAGCAAAGGCAGTCCTGAGAGGAAAATATATAGTGATACAAGCCTTTTCTCAAGAAACAAGAAAGGTCTCAAATACACAACCTTACCCTACACCTAAAGGAGCTCGAGAAAGAACAACAAAGAAAGCCTAAACCCAGCAGGAGAAGAGAAATTATAAAGATCAAAGCAGAAATCAATGAAATAGAAACTAAAAAGACAATAGAACAAATCAAAGAAACTAGGATCTGGTTCTTTGAAAGAATTAATAAGATTGATAAACCCCTGCCCAAACTTATCAAAAAGAAGAGAGAAAGGACCCAAATAAATAAAATCATGAATGAAAGAGGAGAGATCACAAGCAACACCAAAGAAATACAAACAATCATAAGAACATATTATGAACAACTCTATGCTAACAAATTCGACAATCTGGAAGAAATGGATGCTTTCCTAGAGACATATAAACTGCCAAAACTGAACCAGGAAGAAATAGAAAACCTGAATAGTCCCATAACCAGTAAGGAGATTGAAACAGTCATCAAAAATCTCCAAACAAACAAAGCCCAGGGCCAGATGGCTTCCCAGCGGAATTCTACCAAACATTTAAAGAAGAATTAATTCCTGTTCTCTTGAAACTGTTCCAAAAAATAGAAATGGAAGGAAAACTTCCAAACTCATTTTATGAGGCCAGCATCACCTTGATCCCCAAACCAGACAAGGGTCCCATCAAAAAATAGAATTACAGACCAATATCCTTGATGAACACAAATGCGAAAATTCTCGCCAAAATACTAGCCGATAGGATCCAACAGTACATTAAAAGGATTATTCACCACGACCAAGTGGGATTTATTGCAGGGCAGCAAGGTTGGTTCAACATCCGCAAATCAATCAATGTGATACAATACTTTAATAAAAGAAAGAACAAGAACCATATGATATTCTCAATAGATGCTGAAAAAGCATTTGCCAAAGTACAGCATCCCTTCCTAATCAAAACTCTTCAAAGTGTAGGGATAGAGGGCACATACCACAATATTATCAAAGCTGTCTATGAAAAACCCACCGCAAATATCATACTCAATGGAGAAAAACTGAGAGCTTTTCCACTAAGGTCAGGAACATGGCAGGGATGTCCGTTATCACCACTGCTATTCAACATAGTACTAGAAGTCCTAGCCTCAGCAATCAGACAACAAAAAGAAATTAAAGGCATCCAAACCAGCAAAGAAGAAGTCAAACTATCACTCTTTGCAGATGATATGATACTATATGTGGAAAACCCAAAAGTCTCCACTCCAAAACTCCTAAAATTCAGTAAAGTGTCAGGATATAAAATCAATGCACAGAAATCAGTTGCATTTCTTTACACCAACAACAAGACAGAAGAAAGAGAAATTAAGGAGTCAATCCCATTTACAATTACACCCAAAACCATAAGATACCTAGGAATAAACCTAACCAAAGAAGCAAGGAATCTATACTCAGAAAACTATAAAGTACTCATGAAAGAAACTGAGGAAGACACAAAGAAATGGAAAGATGTTCCATGCTCATAGATTGGAAGAATAAATATTGTGAAAATGTCTATGCTACCTAAAGCTATCTACACATCTAATGCAATGCCTATCAAAATCCCATCCAATTTTTTCAAAGAAATGGAACAAATAATCCTAAAATTTATATGGAACCACAAAAGACCTTGAATAGCCGAAGGAATATTTAAAAAGAAGGCCAAAGTTGGTGGCATCACAATTCAGACTTCAAGCTCTATTACAAAGCTATCATCATCAAGACAGTATGGTACTGGCACAAAAACAGACACATAGATCAATGGAACAGAATAGAGAGCCCAGAAATAGACCCTCAACTCTATGGTCAACTAATCTTTGACAAAGCAGGAAAGAATGTCCAATGGAAAAAATTCAGCCTCTTCAACAAATGGTGTTGGGAAAATTGGACAGCCACATGCAGAAAAATGAAATTGGACCATTTCCTTACACCACACACGAAAATAGACTCAAAATGGATGAAGGACCTCAACGTGAGAAAGGAATCCATCAAAATCCTTGAGGAGAACACAGGCAGCAACCTCTTTGACCTCAGCCACAGCAAATTCTTCCTAGGAACAATGCCAAAGGCAAGGAAAGCAAGGGAAAAAATGCACTATTGGGACTTGATCAAGATCAAAAGCTTTTGCACAGCAAAGGAAACAGTCAACAAAACCAAAAGACAACTGACAGAATGGGAGAAGATATTTGCAAACGACATATCAGATAAAGGGCTAGTATCCAAAATCTATAAAGAGCTTAGCAAACTCAACACCCAAAGAACAAATAATCCAATCAAGAAATGGGCAGAGGACATGAACAGACATTTCTGCAAAGAAGACATCCAGATGGCCAACAGACACATGAAAAAGTGCTCCACATCACTGGGCATCAGGGAAATACAAATCAAAACCACAATGAGATACCACCTCACACCAGTCAGAATGGCTAAA
>ML105738.1:182415-217839 GCA_003697995.1 Taxidea taxus jeffersonii | reverse complement strand
TCATCAAGATCAAAAGCTTTTGCACAGCAAAGGAAACAGTCAACAAAACCAAAAGACAACTGACAGAGTGGGAAAAGATATTTGCAAACGACATATCAGATAAAGGGCTAGTATCCAAAATCTACAAAGAGCTTAGCAAACTCAACACCCAAAGAACAAATAATCCAATCAAGAAATGGGCAGAGGACATGAACAGACATTTCTGCAAAGAAGACATCCAGATGGCCAACAGACACATGAAAAAGTGCTCCACATCACTGGGCATCAGGGAAATACAAATCAAAACCACAATGAGATACCACCTCACACCAGTCAGAATGGCTAAAATGAACAAGTCAGGAAATGACAGATGCTGGCGAGGATGTGGAGAAAGGGGAACCCTCCTACACTGTTGGTGGGAATGCAAGCTGGTGCAACCACTCTGGAAAACAGCATGGAGGTTCCTCAAAAAATTGAAAATAGAGCTACCTTATGACCCTGCATTTGCACTACTGGGTATTTACCCTTAAGATACAAACGTAGTGATCTGAAGGGGCACGTGCACCTGAATGTTTATAGCAGCAATGTCCACAATAGCCAAGTTATGAAAAGAACCTAGATGTCCATCAATAGATGAATGGATAAAGAAAAGGTGGTATATATATACAATGGAATACTATGCAGCCATCAAAAGAAATGAAATCTTGCCATTTGCGACCACATGGATGGAACTAGAGGGTATTATGCTTAGCGAAATAAGTCAATTGGAGAAAGACAACTATCATATGATCTCCCTGATATGAGGAAGTGGAGATGCAACGGGTGTGGGGTTTAAGGTTTAGGAAAGAATAAATGAAACAAGATGGGATCAGGAGGGAGACAAACCAAAAGAGACTCTTAATGTCATAAAACAAACTGAGGGCGGTGGGGGAGAGGGGTGTTGGGAGAGGGTGGTGGGGTTACATTATATGTTTAACTAAAAATTAAAATAAAAAAATTGTCATAATAAATCTAAAAGGCATGAAATGATTTATACATTATTGCTTGAAATTTTTATTGTACTACTGAAATTCCATGTTAGCACCAGTATACTTTTAAAATTTCTGTTAACATATAGGGTGCCTGGATGGCTCAGTCAGATAAGCTTCTGACTCATGTTGTGGGCTCAGGTCATGATTTCAGGGTCATGAGATGGATTCCTGTATGGGGCTCTGTGCTGGTCATGGAGCCTGCTTAAGATTCTCTCTCCATCTTCTGCCCCTGCCCCGCTAAGAAAATAAAAGGTTTCTGTTAAAATAGAAAGACTTATCTGGGTATCTTTTTTTTTTTTTTTTTAAGTCTTGTCACTATGTATTTACTATTTCTTTTATATCAGATTAACTTTCACAGAATTTCAGTTTGGGTTACTAGAGAGAAAAGCAGATTGGATACAAAACAATATGAGATAGCAGCATTTTAATGAAACCACTATGCCTGATACAGAGTTACCCAATAAGGTTCTATTGTTTAGTCTACCATAGCACTTAGAATTTGAATTGCGTTTTAAATTTAAATAGTACTATGAAGATCTTTGAATTCATAACATAAAATCTCATAAAAGAGCAAAGGAAGAACTTCTCATCCATAATTTAAGGGAAAAAATGGGGGGGAAGTGAGGGATTTTTCTCATACTTCCTCCCATACCTCCCATGTTGCAAAAGAGTGTGGGGATCAGAAGAGGGGAGAATTTTGTCAGTACTTGAGAAATTTTTGAAGTTCGTTCTTCATATACTAATCAAGTTGTTTTTTATTACCCTGGGAGTGCTCTGTTTTTTTTTTTTTTTTTTATCAGACCTACAGTGTTTCATGTTGATCGTATTCATTCTCAATGCACTGAACTGTATTATATATTATATATATATTTTATAGGGAAGATGTAACATTTTTATTTAGATTTCACATTGTTGGAGTAGCCTTATAATGATTTTGACAGAGACGCTCCATAAATATTTGTTTTTTTTTTATATTTCTTTAATAAGTCTCATAAGTTCACTAACCTCTCAAATATTTTATGTAATCGGGGAATTCAAAACTCTTTTGCCTCCATTTGTGTTGAAAAATAAGATATTATAATTTTTAATGCAGCAGGACCAGAATAAGTATGAACTACCCTCATATTAACAATGCAGTAGGGTGGGCATCTGGGTGGTTCAGTTCCTTGAGCGATTGCCTTCGGCTCAGGTCAGGATCCTGGAGTCCCTGCTCTATAGGGAGTCTGCTTCTCCCGCTGACCTTTCTCCTCTCCTGCTTTCTCTCTCTCATTCTCCCTTTCAAGTAAATAAATACAATATTTAAAAGCAAAACAAAACAAAAACAAGCAAACAAACAAAAAAAAAAACAATGCAGTGAGGTGACAAGCTTTATATTATTTAGGATCCTTACACACAATCTGCTAAAATTAAAATAGTTTCTCCTGCAAGACTCAGTAATAATTAAATTAATTCAGAGTACAGCAATAATTAAATGTCATTTTTCATCTCCCTGTCTGAATGTCAGCAATTAAATAGATTGCTAACTCTCAAAGATGTTAAGTTAATGAAAGGTAGATACTTTTATTTACTAAGGGACCCAACTCTTTGAGCTAATAATTACACTTCTGAGAATTTATCCTGAATAACAGAGAATGTCAAAAGGGCTTTATAAGACTCTTTGTTGCAAGCATTTTCTTATAACAGTAAAACAAATTGTACATTATGAATGATAGGTAGAAATCTAGAACCTATCCTAAAAGTGGGGGGGAGCGCCTGGGTGGCTCAGTGGTTAAGCATCTGCCTTCAGCTCAGGTCATGTCCCGGGTCCTGGGATCAAGCCCCACATCAGGCTTCCTGCTTGTGGAAAGCCTGCTTCTCCCTCTCCCACTCCCACTTGTATTCCCTCTCTTTCTGTGTCTCTCTCTATCAAATAAATAAATAAAATCTTTTAAAAAATGGCAAGACAGAAACAGTGCCCTTTGTGACATCGTGGAGCCAATATTCCTTTTACTGTTTTATGTTGAGAACAATATCTTATGCATAAACCACTATTATTTGGGTTTTCTGACAGATGACCTGAAAGAAATTCTTTTTTACTATGGAGAGTTTAGGGAACACTGGATGTGGAAGAAGTCCTTGAGAAATAGTCTTGTTTTCTGACCTCTGAGATAACCACCCCAAGTGATGACATTATAATCAAGACCAATGGTAGGAATTCAGGTATGATTAACATCTTTTGACCTTTGAGAATTTTCTTTTTTTTTTTTTTAAGATTTTATTTATTGGACAGACAGATCACAAGTAGGCAGAGAGAGACGAGGAAGCAGGCTCCCTGCTGAGCAGAGAGCCCAATGTGGGGCTCGATCCCAGGACCCTGGGATCATGACCTGAGCCAAAGGCAGAGGCTTTAACCCACTGAGCCACCCAGGCGCCCCTGAGAATTTTCATGTGATATATAGTGATACATTTGTATAAGAATTTCATGGACTAATTTTTATAAAAGATTCCTGGAAATGAAATTGTGTCATATATTAACATCAATTAGTGGAGAAAATGGTTTTCTGAAAGAGCTGAGGTTACCATATTATCTTCCATCATAAGCATGAAGGATGCTGCTACATGCTATAGTTACTGTTCTCAGAATAATTCTACTCTGGTGAACTCCCCATAGTCAGTCCATGTGTCTCATAAAAACACACTAATGATGTCAAAGGACAATGCAATGAATAGGGGTTTTAGACAACAGCCAAATCAGGTCTTTTTATTTTTTTTTTAATTTTAAAAGACGTTATTTATTTATTTTTGTGAGCAAGAGAGAGCACGAGTTGGGGGAGGGGCAGAGGGAGAAGCGGGCTCCCCACTGAGCAGGGAGCCCAATGTGAAGCTTAATCTCAGACTCTGGAAAACATGACCTAGCCAAGGCAGATGCTTAATGACTGAGTCACGCAGGTGCCCAATATGGTCTATTTAATATGAAATTTTACAGTGATTTTTGTCTTTGTTTTGGAAGTGTGTGCAATGGTGTGTACAGACCGCCATCCTTCATTTGGTTCTCGTATTGAAAACATGCAGAAAAAGCCAACGTGATGGCAAAATGTAAACTACAAAAAGATAGAGTTGCTGAGTACCTGCCATGTGTAAGTCTTGTAATAGATATTCTGGAATTTATTACTAAAGTTATAATGAATTTATGTCGTGCTATATTTTCATAGTGTATGTGGTTGTATGTCTGGTCTTTCATGCATGAAGCTAAAATCCTCCACAGTCTCTACTAGCTAATAATTATATGACATAAATTTCCCTTTGGGGGATCCACACTACCTTTCTTCTCATACTCAAATTCCACCCCCTCCCTACCACAGCTTCAAATGAATGAGTCCAGGGCAAAATGCTGAAGCTCAAAGGAGGAGATACTGCAAGATTTGAAGATTTGATGGTGTCTAAGTATCTGACAGTGGAAATTTTATATCATTTCAAAAATCGGTGTGTATTGCATGTGTTCCTCTATCTCCCACATTGCCCCCTTCTCCCAACTTTGGTTACCAAGTGGAGCCCATTCTACAGGTAAGAGAAGACTCTACACTTAATTCTGCCTCTCTCCCTTCTTTCCACATTCACACATGTGTATACATAGACCCACTTTAATACTCACCCTTAAATAAAAATACAAATTTAATAACCTCAACAAAAATTTAAAAATTAGAGCTACCCTACAGACAGAAATAGTGGTACCTGGATTTTTTCCGATTTGAGAAAACCTTCAGTCTCCATCCTAAGACAGCTAGCATCAAGATATGTTGGCCAATATTCTCTCTCTTTCTCTCCCATCTTCTGCCCCCCACCTCTCCCTCCCTCTTAGTTCCTTCCTGTATGTTTGGAGATATAGTAGAACCAGGCCGCACAGGCCTAACTAAGGGTGGATAAAGGAATCTAATCTAGTTTTTCCCACTAGATTGAACTACAGGTTCTTGAGCCCAGCATCTTGGGTAACAACAGATGGGTGCCTTGCTTTCCCTGTTATGGTTCTATGCACATACTCTCCTCAGGAGCTGTGGGGGAAGCAAAGAAGGATCAGGAACAGAATTTGGTTTTCTGTGGTTCACTGGTCAGAATGTTCTTACGAAATTTCATCTAATATATGTTCATATTGCCTTCCAGATCAGAGCCCACGTAAATTTGATTTGGAATCCATAATGCATCTACACAATGGCCTAATTTCCATCCTCATGTCAAAGACAGCTTTCCATGTCTCTTCTATTTATTTTCTAGGCGAAATATGCTCTTGGATGGTGCTTCTTAGCACCATGGACCTAACTCAAATACCTAGTGGAATTTGGTATAATCAAATACTTTCTAAAATCTTGCATATGTCTATGTTAATTTCAGAGAGATAGGGATAGAATCAAAATGTTTCATTGAACTTTAAAGGATATCCTGTTTCCTTACTCTTTGTTTAAAAAATATTGTCCTATGAAACATGTAATAATAAGTAATAACGATAGTGGCAACAAAATATAATCACAGCCACTCACTGAGGTAGGGTGCTAATAAGTGCTTTACATAAAGTCTCATTTGATTCTTACAAGAATGACAGAAATAGGATTAATGGTCCCCACTTTAATGTGAAAGAATCTGAAGCTAAGGAAAATGAAGGAACCTTCTTAAAGTATCACATGAAGTAGGGGAGATGCTGATTATACCCAGGCTTGACGGACTCCAGTGCCCATATTCTTAACACACTACACCACAGGGGGCACCTGGGTAGCTCAGTCAGTTGAGTGCTCGACTCTTGGTTTCAGCTCGGGTCATGATCTCAGGGTCATGAGATCGAGCTCCACACGTCAGGCTCTGAGCTTAGCATAAGGTCTGCTTGAGATTCTCTCCCTCACCATCTGCCTCTCCCCGACTTTTCTAAAATAAATAATAAATCTTAAAAACAAGAACAACAACAACATACTATACCACATTGATACCACAGGCAAAATGACTTACAAAGCTTAGTGGGCAGGTAATAAGTGTAGGAATAGCACATACATATACTTTATGCTAAGGAAAAACATTTCTTTTTTTTTTTTTTTACTTTGCCTTTTTTTTAAAAGATTTTATTTATTTATTTGCTAGAGAGAGAGTGCAGGAGCGAGCACAGGCAGACAGAGTGGCAGGCAGAGGCAGAGGGAGAAGCAGGCTCCCCGCTGAGCAAGGAGCCCGATGTGGGACTTGATCCCAGGACACTGGGATCATGACCTGAGCCGAAGGCAGCCACTTAACCCACTGAGCCACCCAGGCGTCCCAGGAAAAACATTTCTAATTGAATTTATCAGTGAATGGGGAGATAGTTTCAGATCAGAAAACTATTTTTCTCAAACAACCCCCCTTACATCAGGGCAAATAGGCTACATGGCCAAATGTCAGTGTGATTCCAGGTTAAATCAGGCGCTTATTATTTTTTATCACTGGAAAAAATAAAATACCTTGAAACAGAGCCTTTTATTAGGAAGCAGTGAAAATGTATACAATGAAGTCTGAGCTATTTAATTGTCCTATATCCTGAAGCTGGTGCAGGGAGGTCAGCATCACCGGCCATCATTCTCATACATGTGCAGACGTCCATGGACCAAGAGTTGTAAGAGCCACGATCTACTTCTGGGTCAGCTGCAAGCCACATGGTATTCTACATGTCCACACCACACCTCAAGCCTCATCCCTCTCAACCTAGCAAAGGGCTGCATTGCTCTTTTCTCTTACTTCTCCAAGATGAGGCCATTTGACTCAGTTCTGTGCTCCTGGCTGCCAAAGTCTAATGGAATGTATTGTCAGGCCCTACTTCACTGCTTTGACTAAATTATCACTTAATGCAGCAGATTTGCAAGGAATTTAGCTTTTGCTGTTTCTTGAGTTAAACAGAAGCCTATACTACATGTGCATAATTTCCCTCTTTGATTATCTTCATTTCCTTATTGACTGTAACAATATGCATGTGGAGGTCCTTCCCATATTTAGCCCGAGAGATGCCTTCCCCATGAGTGCTGACTGCCCTTCACATTTTTGCTTCTGTCAAGGGTTGGCTTATTATGTAATAGAATTTTTAAATAATTAAAAGTTTTAATATGATTTCCTATATGAATTGTGAAGCCTAGTGTCGCAACAATTTGTTTCCGGTCCAAAAAAAATTTGTAAGACTGGCAAAGTACTCACTTAAATCGGTGCTGAGGTTGCAAAAAGTCATGTATAAATTTGGCCACTTTAATGGAGAAAGCATTCCATCAAAGATAAAATAACATACTATACTGTTTTACTCTGGAGTGCCTAAATAGTTAATCAATTATGGAAACAACCATTATAACAGAATATTATGAACTGACTTCAACAATAGAAAGGAATCTTATGGATTTCAAGAAACCTAGCAATGTGGGCAACAATCCTTTACAGGCTGAACATTAATTTGCTGGAAAACAGTAAGATCTGAAAACCTGGCCTCTTCCTCCTGTTTCTAAGCTATGCCCTGTGGTCAGTAAGTCAGCACAGTTTTTAAAATCCGCGTCTGTGTAAGTGTATGACTTCTTGTGAGCTCCCAACCTGCTCCATTCATTTCTATAAAATACGCTCATTATCAATCTTTTTTACGGTACTATGGTAAGACAAGGTAGGGCATGCCCCATGGTGTATTCTGGGAAAGCTAGTGATCACTGGATTAAGAAACTAATGACTTTTAATACCATAAAGTAGAAGAGAAAGAGGAAGGTGAAAAAAATACTTTTCAGTGGTGGATAAATGACAAAAATGTATTGATCATTTTTGTTTGTAAATATATGGCTCTTCTACCTCTGAGAAACTGATCATTATCCTTTGGTTTAGGGAAACAAACATAGGAGTAAACAACAAGAGCAAATTTTCTACCAATGCAGCATTTCTTAAGGACCTCTGGTCTAACCTCGTGCAGATGGTAGTACCGGTAGCTTAAGGGTTAATGCTGGATCTGCAGTGGAGACAGAGGAATCTTCATTTCTTTACTTTCTTTCTTTTTTAAAAAAGATTTTATTTATTTATTAGAGAGAGAGAGAGTACAAGCAGGGGGAGCAGCAGAAGGAGAGAAGCAGACTCCCGCTGAGCAGGGAGCCGAGCATAGGGCTCCATCCCAGGACTCTGAGATCATGACCTGAGCTGAAGGCAGATGCTTCTTCAGCTGAGGCCCCCCAGGTGCCGCACCTTCACTTCTTCATTACTTCTTGAATGAGTACAAAAGAGAGTGGAATGAGTCAGTATGAGGTATGTTTATTTTTTTAGCATTGTTATTTCAATAAATAATGTGATAGATGATTTAAGCCCAGTGTTAAAATGCCAGAGGAATTTTGGTTAAAAGTTCATTATTTCTATGTCTTGCTTTGAGAAAGGGCATGGAAGTCTGGCATGATTATTTATAGTCATATAATAATTAAGTAGGATCATTAGTAAGTTTGTTTTCCCACATAACTGAATTATGTAGATAACTGAAATTCACAATTTAAATGCCAATTTTCTCTCTAGGCACTAATGTCAGAGTTGTTTTAACACATTTAAAAAAAATTTACAGATCTTATTTTAGCTATTTGTTTGGGTAAATCAGTACAATTATGTTATCAGGTTACTATTTAGGGCTCTGATTCATTAGTAATACTGAAGTGTTTATGACTACTTAATCCCACAAATTGTACATTGTTTTTTCTCTGTTTTCTTTATTCTCTAATCTCAGTTGGGGTTTTCGATCAGGAAATTTCCAAGGTGGACGCCAGGTATGCTCCTTTTGAGACAATCTTGAGGCACTGGTTTAAACTGTCTCTGTTACTAAAAGATGCAGAATTATTTTGAGAAAAACCCACTATACACTGTGGGTATTAACACTGTAAGTTCAGGTGCACAACTTTAAATACCCTCCTTAAAAACTGTGCCAATTACATTCTCTTTCTGATGCATGACAGGAACCACCTCCTCACGTCCTCATCAACCCTAAGTGCTATCGTGGTTTAAATCTCTGACTATAGTTTAATGATGCATTTCAAAAGAAGCCAACAAAATGAGCTTCAATTTTTCAAATAAATTGTGAGTATTTATGGGTTGTCCCTCAACCCACTGAGCCACCCAGGTGCCCCTGTGGGTTGTCCCTCTTGGGAGGAAGGGACGAAAAATATAAATTCTGAAATTGAACTGAAAAAAAAATTGCTCACTACAACCAAAATAAAATACTTCATTTTACAAATACTCATGGGGTCCTTACTTTGTTAAGTGTGAAATAAACACTGGGCCTATAGAGTAGAAAAGGCAGCCGAAGTCCCATAGGCCTAAAATTTATGATGGGAGGTATAGCTCTCCTTATAGATCTTAAATTCTAATGGTGGGATGTATATACTAGGCTAATACACAGATTAATAATAACAAAAAAAATAGGTCATTTATTACAGCTCTAGAAATATGTATTGAGTCCTTCTTAGAGATAAAACCCTGAACAAAACAGACAAAAATCTCTATCCTATGGAGCTCGCACTCTAGTAATAGTTACATAACATGTAAGTAAATTTTAAAAGCATATAAATAGGGGCTCCTGGGTGGCTCAGTAGGTTAAGCATCTGCCTTCAGCTCAGGTCATGATTCCAGGGTCCAGGATTGAGTCCCATGTTGGGCTCCCTGCTCAGTCAGGAGTCTGCTTCCCCCTCACCCTCTCTCAATAACTAAATAAAATCTTAAAAAAAAAAAAGTAAAGAAAAAAAGCATGTAAATGCTATGGAAATCAATTGATCAGAGTAAAGGAATTATGTGTCAGATTGCGGTAGGATTCCTAGGGCCATGCAGAGAATTGCTACATGGTGTATCATAAATAGTAAATATGTGTAAGAAAGTGTCACAGCAGCTCGATTTGAACGACAGGAGGGAGACATCTCCTTAAAGATCATGGGGAACAACACCAGAAGAAGAATATTTGTACAAAGTCTGTACGGCAGAAACTACTTGTATGTCTGAGGTAGAGTAGAGAAGGCAGATACGGATGTTTTCAGGCCAGTGAGTCACAGGTGTGCAGGTGTACGGGGAGACATAAGCCAGATCATGCAAGGCTATGCCAACGAGGATGAGGGAGGTATGTATAAAAGGGTACGGTCAGAATTATATTTAGAATCACATAGCATATTCATCTCCGAAATCCATATCTGTTGAATGCATTCCACATTTCTGAGTTTAATCATTTGTATCTGTAAGTTTGTGTGTGTTTCTGAAATACCCACTAATAACATAAATGAAAGAGTGGGTACCAAGTTCACTTCGGCACTTGGTTTCCCTGAGTTTTTCATAGGGTTGGTTAACTTCTTTGGATCAGTGTGCCACATGAAACGTCAAGAGCACACCTAACTAGTTGTTCCACACATGGCAGTTGAGGGACGTGACTGTAAAGGCAGGGACCTCATACATGGAATAAGGTGATGAAGATGCAGGTGTATCAGAGAAGGGAGGAAATGTCAAAACATTACACTAGATAGATGATAAAGATTCAGTCTTGTGATTGGGTGTGTTTGGAAGGGAGCTGTATTTATATATGATCATTTTACTCAATTTATTTCTATAATAACTATTTCATAATTTTTGTAACTCTTATTTCACCAGAGTAGAATAAATAAATAAATTCAGTCAATTTTGCATTCTCACCCATTTCCTATGTTTTTAAGTAATATCCAAAGGGGGCTTGGAGTACACCATGTCATAAAAGAATAAGGGGAAGTGAAGGGTCTTCAGAGACATCTGTCCACACTCTCATGGTCACGTACATTGTCTAGGCTGGGTCCCATCTACAGCCCCTTTTAAATCCACTACTGTCCTCCTGCTCCCCCATTCAGCTCAGGAGCCCATGATTTATCTGCAGTGTAAGGAAGTCAATTGGACATCAAGTTGAAAAGGGCTTCTATACACGTCTCTCCCTTGAGTACTGAACTCAAGTTGGTGTACTGGGCTGATACCTGTTTAGTGCTGATGAAGAGGTATGCAATAAAAGACCCAGGATCCAAAAGTCACATACAATGTGAGAAAAAAAAATCAATTACTTATTAAAAAATATTTGCTTGTCACAACAATCTATAATATGGCAAGATGAAATCCTACATAAGGACACAACATGGAAACAATCTGCCATTAAAGCAAGCCACATTTGCAGAGAATTAAAGTATTATGTCATTTAAATGCATGGCAAGCTTCACCCATAAAATAGAAGTATTTTTTTTTATGCACAGGAAGTTTAATTACAAAGAAGGGAAAACACTGAAATGCATCAAAGCCTCAGGATAGAAATTGAAATTGAAAATTAAAATTTTATTTATTTCAAGGTATAAGAAAATAAATCTTTTTTCCTTATTTGCCACTCATTTCAATGTACTATATTACAGCAGCTTGAAAGAAGTCTTTCCAAAGATAATTTTAATTTGGTTCACCTCCAGTGGCAGCAAAATTTTGAGAAGAAAGCTAGGCATAGATTTGTTGAAAGGGTAATTCTCTTTTATATCTAGGAGGCTGAAACTTTACAGACTTCTTTTTAAGGAACATCTGACTATAAGGATTTCTCCTTAGAAGAGAATGTTCCCATTTGAGCTTTTATTCTCTTAGTTTGTGCTCCACAACAAACCAGTATTAAAAGTCTTTTGTATATAATCTAGTTAGATTTGTGTCTTTAATTTTATAAAAAATATTTCCTATCATTGAAGGAGCTAATCAAAGAAATATATATATATATATATATGGGAAAATATATGAAGTTTCCTCTTAGAATAATTAATATCACAAATATAATTTAAAAGGTCAACAAGTACTTTAATAAAACTGCTGAATCAAGTATAGAGAAATTCATTTCATATAATTACATGTATTTAGCAAATAGCATTATACATTTGTATATTATACTAAAATCCTTTTGTCATTACACTAAAATCCACATTTCAATATGCAAATCTTCCTGTACTATCTTCGAAGTTTTCTACAAATAAAATTATCCTAAACATTGAAATCTATTAAACCATTAAAAGGTCCTTCCTACTAGATATTACAATTCCTTCATACATGACCCCATTTCCGAAAGGGTATAACCCTAATAAAAGATTGAATTCAAGGTATAAGACCAACTCCATGTAAAGATGTCAGTTCTTTCAATTTGATCTATAGACTACAATTCCAATCAAAATCCATGCCATGGATTTGTGGATATCAACAAACTGATTCTAAAGTTGATATGAGGGGCACCTAGTGGCTCAATCCATTAAGCTTCTTCTGCCTTTGGCTCAGGTCATGATCTCAGGGTCCTGGGATTGACCCCTATGTGAGGGGGTGAGAGGGGAGTGGTGTCCCTGCCCAGCAGGGATCCTGCTTCTTCCTCTCCCTCTGCCCTCTCGTGCTCTCTCTCTTTCTCTCCTAAAATAAATGAAATCTTAAAAAAAACATAAAGTTGATATGAAAAGGTGAAAGATCTAGAATAGCCAATATACCATTAAAGAAAAACAAAGTCAAAGGGCTGACACTACCTAACTTCAAGACTTACTATAAAGCTACAGAAATCAAAACACTGTGGTACTGGTGTAAGAGTAGAAAAACAGATTAATGGCACAGAGTAGAAAGCCAGAGACAGACTCACATAAATATAGTCAAATGATATTTATCAAAGGAATGAACACAATTGGGTGGAAAAGAGTAAGTCTTTTCAACGGAAAGTGTTAAAACAACTACACATCCACATGCAAACAAGTGAACCTAGATACAGATCTTACACCTGCCACAAAAAATAAAACAAAATGGATCATAAGCCTCAATGTAGAATCCAAAACTGTAAAACTAGAAGATTAACATAGGAGAAAATTTAGGTGACTCTAGGTTTGGCAATGCCCTTTTATTTATTTTAAAGATTTTATTCATTCATTTGACAGAGATTGAGAGAGATCACAATTAGGCAGGAGGGTGGGGAAGCAGGCTCCCTGCTGAGCAGAGAGCCCAATGCAGGGCTCGATCCCAGGACCCTGAGATCATGACCTGAGCCAAAGGCAGAGGCTTAACCTACTGAGCCACCCAGGTGCCCCTGCAATGTCCCTTTAGATATGACACCAAAGGTATAATCCATGAAACAAAAGTGAATATTAGAGTTCATTATGACCAAAAAATTCCACTCTGTGAAAGACACTGATAATAGGATGACAGAATAAGCCAAAGACTGGGAGAAAATCTTTTCAAAGAATATATCTAAGGAAACACTTGTGTCCAAAATACACAAGGAAGTCTTAGAACTCAACAATAAGAAAGCAATTTCACTTAAAAATGGGCAAAATATATGACTATCACTTAACCAAAGAAGATATAAAGATAGCAAGTAAGCATATGAAAAGATGTTTAACATCCATATGTTATTAAGGAATTGTGAATTAAACAAAACAAACAAAAAAAAAAACCACAAGATATTACCACACACCTTTCAGAATGGCCAATATTGAAAACTCTGCTGGCACCAAATGTTGAAGAAGCTATGAAACAATAGGATCTCTCATTCATTCATGGTAGGAAAGCAAAATGGTGCAGCCACATTTTTTTAAAGATTTTATTTATTCATTTGTGAGAGAGAGAGAGAGAGCACACAAGCAGAAGGAACAGCAGGCAGAAGGAGAGGCAGGCTCCCCACTGAGCAAGGAACCAGCCTCAGAACTTGATCCCAGGACCCCAAGTTCATGACCTGAGATGAAGCCAGATGCCCAACTAACTGAGCCACCACACATCCCAGTGTAGCTATTTTTTTAAGGCAGTTCCTTACAAAGCTAAATACACTCTTGTCATAAGATCCAGCAGTCACAGTCCATGGCATTTATTTAGGTGAGCTGAAAACTTATGTCTACACAAAAACATGAGCACAGTTTATAGCAACATTATTCATAATTGCCAAAATCTGGAAGCAACCAAGATGTCCTTCAATATACACATGAATAAAAAAATTAACCTACATCCATACAGTGCAATATTATTCAGCCATTAAAGGCCATGAAGTCTTGAAAAGACATGGAGGAAATAAAAATGCATACTGCTAAGAAAAAAAGCCAACCTGAACAAGCTATGTACTGTATTAATTCCATGATATGAAATCCCATGAAAGGCAAGACTATGAAAACTGTAAAGGATCAGTGGTTGCCAGGGGCTCAGGGGGAAGAAGGGAAGAATGAATCCCAGGGGATGTTCAGGATAATGAAACTATTCTGTATGATAACATATGGTGGGTACATGTGCTCATACACTTGTCAAAACCCAAAGAAATGTATAGCCCAGAGAGTAAACCCTAATGCAAACTATTGACTTTAGTTAATCATAATGTATCAATATTGGTTCATCAATTATAAAACCAATATATCACACTAATGCAGTATGTTCATAATAGGGAAAACTCTATGAGGAGGCAAAAGTAATGTGAACTCTGTATACTTCCTGTTAATTTTTTCTGTAAGCCTAAAACTACTTTAAAGATAAAGTCCACCGATTTCAAAAAGGCATATAGGCTTGTGCAGAGAGAGCAGGCAAGGAAGAAGATTGGATGTTACCTGATTTAGAACTGGCTTTGATTTTTAGTGGAGAAATACTTCGCAGCAACTATACGTGGGAAGGGGTGAACCAATTTCGTATATCTTCTTGAAAGCAAAAATAGACAAAAAGAAAGAAAGAGACAAACAAAGGACTGAAGAATTGGATGGCTCATACCCTTAGAGATTTAATTGAAAAGAAATTCTATGTGTTAAAGTGCAGAACACAACCATTTTATTCTGTAGTAAAACCAAATGTCATTTTGATTTGACTATTTTTCATTTATCCACCCATGCACTCATTCTACTGATATTTACTAAACACCTACTGAGTGCTAAATGTTTTAGATACTGTGTTTTAGTCACTGAGTATGCTACAGTTAGGTAAACATGTTCCCTTGAAAGGATCCTACTGCAGAATGCAGGCAAGTAATCACACAATTACAAGAGACTGCTAAATATTATGGAAGAGAAATGACAAGTTGCTAAGAAAGTGCCAGAAAATTAATAATGGAAGGGTACTAGTCCAGAATTGGGGTGGGGGAAAAGACATGTCAAAAAATTAGTAGGCAGCAAAGAGGATAGAAACTGGTAGGTAGATTAGTGAACAGGGAGAGAAGATTCTAAGCATAAGGTAAGAGAGAAGCTTATTTCAGGAAATTAAAAAAAAATCAACATAGTGTGTTTGAAACGTAGATTTGGGAGTGAGTGAGTGAGAGAGAGAGAGATGGAACATGTTGACAAGTTGATCAGGTTCAGACGTGAACAAATAATTGTTTCAGCATGGAAACTAGACTATATGAAGGAAAGACCAGTGAAGAAGCTTTGTGGTATTTTCTGCAGGGCAAAATGGCAGTCTGAAGTATGGCAGAGTGATAGTGATGGAAAGCAGTGTACCGATTCACAAAATTTGGAAGTTATGTGTACAGAACATAGCAATCTATGCAACAGGGGAAGTTAGTTAGAGGAGTGGATGAAACTTGGCTCCAGGTTTTCCTCCTGGTACAACTGGGTGGGTGTCAGTGTCCTTCACTCAGATGAAGTTCATGAACATTGAATTACATAGGGAGAATGCAGTAAGGTCAGTGTTTCAGGAGTTTATTATCTTTTTCATGCAAGTCTAGGACTAAATTAATATATGAGTTGAAGGTATATATTTGGGAGTTATTAAATGGCAAATAAAGTCATGGAAATGGATGAAATTAGTAGGAGATTTCCTTTAGAGATCGAGTAAGCAGTCTAAGAATTTAAAGAACTTTAAGAGATTTTAACATTTTGAAATAGGAATAACTTTTCCAGAATTTTGACTGGCAATGTTTTCAGGCTGAAAGCAAAAATATAAAAACAAAAATAAATCTACAAGATCAAAATGCCTCAGGCAATCCTGATTTAATCATAAAGATAATTCAAATTTATGTCTACATAAATTGATACATTTTCTCTCAAAATATTTGCAATTACAAAGACCTAAATAGTGAGCTAGATTAGTCAAAAATTATTTTTTCAAATTGGTAGTTACATATGCATTTAAAAAAGATTTTATATTAGTTTATTTTTTTTAGAGAGAGAAAAAGAGCACTTGTGAGCAGAGGTGGAGGGGCGGAGGGAGAGAGGAGAGATAATACTGAGCAGGCTCCACACTCAGTATGGGGCCAAAACAGGGCTTGATCCCAGGACCCTGAGATCATGACCTGAGCCAGAATCAAGAGTTGGCCACTTAACCGACTGCGCCATCCAGGTGCCCCTACATTGCTAGTTATATCTGTGACATCTTTTGATATAATTAGGAATTTTAAATTATCCAAATTGAAATGGTTTATATCCAGAGCACCTTTCAAAACCATAACCAAATCCTTAAAAGAAATACAGTGGAAATAAAGACTGCGTAAGAACACCGCTTCATAACCACTCTATAATTTTCTATCCCAAAGCCCTTTATCTGGAGGACCCTGAAGCTTAGTCATGATTATAGAACTGTTTGTTTTTTTTTTTCCCACAAGATTACATTATTAACTTTGTAACTAAAACAGATAAAATTGTACCAAGTTCTCTTTTGCTCTAGTCAGTAGCAGAGGGCTGGATTTATGATGCACTTTTTTCTCTTTTTTTTACAAGCTTTGTTACAGGAATTAGATGTTAGAATTTTATGGCCTCATCTGCCCCCTGAAAGATAACACTTAATTGTCTAACTCTGACCTTTTCCATGTTCTGTAATTTTACTGCATCATCATTCTGATTCTTCCCTTTACCAGTTAGCTCTGTAGCCCATGACAAGAGAGGAGTCACAAAGAATGCCATATGTCATTGATAAGTGGCCAAAGATCAGCAGTCCAGTCCCATATTTCCCATAAGCCTCTTGGCTTTCTTGAGTTGGATTCTCCTCCTTGAAGCAGTCATAACATGGAAATAAAACAAAATCTTAAAGTAATGTGTGAAAAAACTACTGCCATGAGGAGGAAGGATGATTTCTCTTGACTGACAGAATGTGTCAGCCAGATAATGAATTTAACCTATGGGGTCCCATAAAGAAGCAGGAGTAATTCCTTTGCAGTTCCTGTACCTTCATGGCACCATCAGTTTTTACTTAAATGAGCAGGTAGGTCCTGTCACCATTAGCATATCAGCCACTTAACGGTATAATGAATTAGCAGACATAGTTCTGCTGGCCCAATGCTTTCTATATTATGCAGAGATGTGTCATCTTCAGACGAAGATAGGTGTACAAACAAAACTGCTCTTTTCGGTGTCAGGCTTCCTGACGAAGATGTGAAATGATGGATTCCAAAGAGTCATGGAAACATGCATTTTGTGTGATGGCTCCACATGACGATTGCAATAGACAGCTACCTGATTCCACTGTTTGGGGCTTTCAATGGCTCAGTGTATAGAAGCCTGTCTAGCTGAGAGCCAAAGGGCCCCTTCCATCTTGAGATTCTCTGTTTCATTGTGGTCAGCTTGCACACTTGCCCTGTAGCTATTTGTGTTTATCCATGTTTTATCATTCTAGAATAAAATTACTGAGACATGCGTTCACATTCCAGATAGCTATATGGGCAAAGGCCAAAATATACAAAACTGTACCCTAAATTAAAAAAAAGCATTGGTGGTCAGGCATTTTGACACTGAGAATAACACACATCATTAAAAGATTGAGGTTGAAAAAAAAAAGAAAAAAAAAGATTGAGGTTGAGAGGAAAAATCATCTGAAAGTGAGTAATATTGAGATTCCTCTGCTTTGAAGACTGGCTCCAGGAGGAGTTGAAAATGGCAGTAAAAATCTTAGGAGGTTTTAAGCAGTCTATAAAAAAAGCGGGCGCCTGGGTGGCTCAGTTGGTTAAGCGACTGCCTTTGGCTCAGGTCATGATCCCAGAGTCCTGGGATCGAGTCCCACATTGGGCTCCCAGCTCCATGGGGAGTCTGCTTCTCCCTCTCACCTTCTCCTAGCTCAGACTCTCTCTCACTGTCTCTCTCAAAAAATAAATAAATAAAATATTTTTTAAAAAAAAAGCATTCATCCAGGCCATTTTGACATCAATGATTTTTTCAATGAATCTGTTAAGTTGCAAAGCAGCTTTTTTTTTAAGCCAAAACTGCATACATGGAATGAATCAGAACAACACATTCAGTTTAGATGATCAAAAATATATAGTTCATATCTAGTCTTTGTTATTCCCTTATCAGAAGAAGGAAAAGAATCAGAGAAACCATATGAATAAAATGTGTGAAGACTTTAAATGAAATTTAACATCCCTCTATCCCCCTCATACAAAAATATAAAATATATCTAATTTTATAAGTTGCTTTATCTTATAAACTTGTTGCTTTATCTTATAGACTAAATGCATACAATCTTCCCTTTTCAGTTGTCATTCTGGTATATCTCTTAATAGGTTCTAATTAGATCTTGGTTTAAAATTAACAAAGACGGGGCACCTGGGTGGCTCAGTGGTTTAAAGCCTCTGCTTCAGCTCAGGTCATGATCCCAGGGTCCTGGGATCAAGCCCCGAATCGGATTCTCTGCTCATCGGGAGCCTGCTTCCCTCTCTCTCTGCCTGCCTCTCTGCCTACTTGTGATATCTGTCTGTCAAATAAATTAAAAAAAATAAATTAATTAAATTAAATTAACAAAGAAAAATAAGAAATCTTTACTTGGAAAACAAAAAGAACCAATTATCTAAATTCATTTGAATGGTGCTTTTTGCAACAGGTCTTTTCTTTTCCTCTAGATCTGTCACTTTTCAAAGTTCACAGCTCAGAATTTCATAGAAGATATTTGCCCCAATGCAAACTTATGCCTGTGGGACCCAGTTCTCTCACATGCTTGTTTTCTCTCCTATCTTCTGTAAGTGACGTTTACCAGCCTCACATTTTTTTTTCCTTGGGTTAGAATCAAGTTCATTGGCTTCAGTGATCTCTTTAAGTCTCCACTCTCTTTTTCTCTGGTCCTCTATGTCTTAATATATAGAAGATACATATAGATGGATAAATAGACCGATGATAGAGTAGACGGACAGACAAAGATAAACAGAAATAGACAGGCACATAGAGGATAGATACAGGGATTAACATACTGTTTTCTACCAGTTATTAAGTGCCTCTGCTCTAATCCCATACTATTTGATCTTATCTAGGAATTGCTTTAAGACAATACAAGTATGACATTTTCTTCTAAATATCATTAGGAAAAATAGGGGCACTTGGGAGGCTGGCTCAGTTGCCTAAACAACCAAGTCTTGGTTTCAGCTCAGTTTCATGCTCTCAGGGTCCTGAGATCTAGCCTCACATCTGGCTTTGTGCTGGGCGTGGATTCTCCTTGAGATTCGCCCTCTCCCTCTGCCCCTACCACTCCCCACCCCACCCCAGTCAAATAAATACATACATACATACATACATACATACATACATAGAATCTTTTAAAAAATAATAATTATTAGAAAAATAAATTTCTTCCATCTTACGGAGTACAAAATAAAAATGGACTAAATATAGATTTGTCAAATCATAGATGCTATGAACACATTTCTGTTTCCTCCACTTGGAATATTCTTTTCCTCTTCTTAACCCTGCCCCGTGGTCCAACATCCCTCAGGTATCAACTGAAGTACCGTCCCCCTCGAACAGTCTTGCTTCACTCCTGGATGCAGTTAGCTGATGCAGCAAAATACTCCTACAACACAATGTAATGTTTCCATTGTGGCATTTATTCCAGACAATGGTCATTGATGTATAATCATCATTTCTTCAGCAATAGCCCGAGCAAGGGAAGAGAGTCTGTTTACCTTGATCAACAGACACTCTGGGCCTTGCATCACGCCTTGTTGATATTTTCTTTTAAAAGATGAGCAAATGAATAAATATGAAGACTGCTGTCAGTCTGGTAAAACAATCAGAATCTCTGTTACAATAGTGAAAAAAATACCTGGTTATTTAACAACTGGCACATTTAACAAACATTTAAAAGACATGAACTTGAAACCACTGGGTTTTTCACATTCTGGGTCTACGACTTTAACAGGATGGACTGTCACTGAAATGTTGAAACACAGTAACGAGACATTGCTAGTACAGAAAGCTTTTAAGTAGTTTCATTTATATTTCTTAGTTTTTGTCACTCAGGGCTTCCTAGAATTACAAGAGCTGAATCTTGAAGTAATTGCTTTTTTAAAAGGATTCTCGAGAACTCTAACATTTTAAATAATTTTACAAACTCCTTTGAGAATTAATTCCTGGATTCCATAAAAATGGGCATTCACATGGCACTCTGCTTATAATTTCAGAGCATTGACAGACCTCCTGAATCTGTGTCATGTAATGAGCTGAGTCTGTCCATTCAGAAAGGTGAGGACAACCTTTAGCGGAGGGCATTTTAAGCTTCTGTCATAGGACCAAATAACTTAGCTCCATACCTTGACCCTATTAGAATAATCCCTGGTGAGGACTCCAAGGTAAAACATTTCCCTGGTTAACTGACCATCGAAGTTCTAACAGAAAGCATCTCTATACTGTGTCAATGCAAATTGTAAAATGTGTCTGCAAGCTCAGAGAAAAGGTGCTAATGGTAACTATGGTTTACCAGAAAACCCAATTAGCTGGCACCAGACCAACCCCTACATTCGACAGCCGGCTTACACCAAAACTCAGATTATAACCCCTTGACATGGGAAGTATATCTATATTCAGGGCAAACTTTTCTAAATCCTCAAATGGGACTTCATTTTTATATTTCCCAGGATCCATCCTCTGACTGACAGAAATACACATTAAGAGAGAATGTTTCTATGACAGCAAACACTTAAAACTTAGGAATTACTAACAGATCCTTAGTGGTCTTCCTCTAAGTGGATGGTCAGGAGGTAAACTTGTTAAGACATGGGTACGGGCGCCTGGGTGGCTCAGTGGGTTAAGCTTCTGCCTTTACCCAGGTCACGATCTCTGCATCCTGGAATCAAGCCCTGCATCAGGCTCTCTGCTCAGCAAGGAGCCTGCTTCCCCCTCTCCCTCTGCCTGCCTCTCTGCCTACTTGTGACCTCTCTGTCAAATAAATAAATAAAGTCTTAAAAAAAAAACAAACAAGCAACAAGACACATGGGTACGATGAGTTTGGAGCTACAGGACAATGAACTCTAAGGTTCACCGCCATTGTATAGTGGCATTAAACTCATTAAACTTCCTCTTCTTCTCCTTATATTTACAGATCCTAATTTCAAGTTCTGTCCTACACTGAGTGCCTCTAAGTGCCAAAGAGAATGAACCCGTACCCAAGTCCCCGAAGACTGAGCTTAAAACAGCTGCAGGAGAACTCTCTTTTGATACACATACTTTTTCTAAAACTAAGAACAGTATCCCTAGTTTGTATTTTATCACATAAACCTTTTGAGAACTCAGGAATGACCAACACAGATGAAAGATCAAGTAGGCTAAACATTTGTTACACTGAACACATGGATAAGTCTGCATTCCATAAAACCGGCAGGCAATAATCCCATGCAGCACATATTTGGAGGAGACGCTGAGTTCTGCTTCGGGCAAAAGCAAAGAAGGAGGGAATATGGCCATAGTGCTCAGAGTGACAGTTACTTTCCTGTGTCCAGAATGTTAGGCTCTAGATCCAAACTTTTAAACTCCCCATTAGGCAAAATGAAAATTATGTTATCAACAAATGGAGACTCGCCATATTAGAACACAAACTTACCTCTTATACAAGCATGTCCTTTGGCATTCTTTTAACACTTGAATAATGCTTTTTATGAATAACATTACCCAATTCCATCATATTCTGGTAATACTTCAACAACCCTATAAATAGCACGCCAGGAACTTGGCCAGCGATCATCCTTTATTCATTCTGTGTTTTAACAGGGTGCTCCTAATTGCTACTATGACGTTTTGGATACTCTGGAAGTGATATCTTACCCCCATCAACACTTATGCCTCAATTTAAGAAGTATAGAATAAACTGGATCCCAGTTATTTTACAGAGAAAACAGAATAAGTCAATGACACGAGACTCACCTATCCAATGACAACACCACGTAAAAGAAACAAGAGTTCATGAGCTATTGATCATTTTCATCAGGTAGCAAACCAGGAATAAGTGAAGAGCTTTAGGGTCTTTCATTTTCATGCTATCTATCATTACCGTAGAATCGTTCATTTTGTAGTATGGATGGTAGGAAATACAGAGTGACCACAAAGTACTAGAAACTGCAAGAGCTGATTTATTAGTCAGTTAAAAGTAAAAAAGAACAGTAGTCTCAGTTATCTAGGAGTGATACATTCCACGACCCCCAGAGGATGCCCAAAATCACAGATATCATATATATATGATTTTATACTATATATATACAGGATTATATAGTATACATACACGTATGATAAAAGTTTATGATAAAGTTTGTTATGATAAAGTTTAAATTATAAATTAGGCATGGTGATAAGTTGACAATAATGCATAATAAACTGGAACAATTATAATAATGTACTATAATAAAGGTACAAAAGTGTGGTCTCTCTAAATATTGTGCTGTCCTCGCCCTTCTTGTGATAATATGAGATGATAAAAAATGCCTACGAAATGAGGTGCAAAGAGGTGAATGACTAGACAGTGTGACACAGTATTAGACCATTAGTGGACCATCTGCTTTGGGTCTCCGTTGACCAAGTGATCTCAGGTAACTTAAACCACAGAAAGGGAACCGTGAAGAAGGGGACAGATCTACAGGAGGAAACCTGTCTTGGCTGTATCTCGTGCCATATCAGCACATTACCCAAAGACTTGAGATATTGTCATGTGTTTTCAGATACTGCAGAATGATTTATAGCTGTTTCTTGGCTGCTTTTTGATTTTTATTACTTAGTAATGTCTTCTTCAGCTTCTTAAAGATAGTTTATTCTTCATTATCTGATTTATGCTTGGTGGCAGTATGTCAATGTTAAGAAGATTAGCTAATAACTGTTTGGGAGGTACTTTTTTTCTTTTCTCCTATATTTCATCTATTAAAAATTTTTTCTAGATAGATGATTTAATAAATGTGGACTTCCTAAGTGAAATACTGTATGAAGTGTTTTGTTATTCATCAGATGCTTTGTGATTTCCAGAGTACTTGATATTGCGTGTCTGGTTTTATTTGGAGTATGTCCCAAATGTCTCACAGGACATATTTAACCTCAAAGAAATTATTTATTGGTTATTAGAAATTCACATTTAATTGGCCATCCTGTATTTTAGCCTATGTTAACAATCTTACACTAACTTGCTTTGGTTCTAAATGTATTCATTTTTATTCTAAATGTATTCATCTTCATGAAAATTTTTTCAATGTAAAGTGAAAACTATCATACACATATAAAAGCATATTTAGACTATTACTTTTGTACTAACTTTACGTAGCAATAAAAGGATTGGCTAAGAAATCCTGAATGGTCATATTTGATTTTTCTCTCCTATTTCCTTTCAGTACTGATGATCTGTTTCCCACCCTCTCTTTAATTACAGATTTAATCTCTTCAGTAATTATAAGACTATTCAGAATATCTCTTTCACATAATTGAATTTTGTTACTTTGTGGTTATCAAAGACTAAGTCTATTTTGTGTAAATTGTATTCATGTGCACAGTTTTTTTTACAGTATAACTTTTTATCTTTGGTATATTGGTTTAATTCCTGAAATGTATGTCTTCTCTCCTTTTATCTTTGTCAGTCTTGCTAGAAGTTTATCAATTTTATTGATCTTTTAAAGAATCATCTTTTTCATTTCATTGATTTTCCTATTTTTGATTTTATTCACTTTTGCTCCTATGTGTTTATCTTTCCATCAGCTTTCTTTGGCTTTATTTTGCTCTTTTAAACTAGTTTCTTAAGCTCGGATATTTGCTTTTGATTTTTTTTCTAATAGAAGCATTTTAATGCAATGAATTTCTTGCTAATTACTGCTTTAGCTGTATCTCACAAAGTCTGATATGCCATATTTTTATTTTTGTGCAGTTAAAAATATTTTTTAACTTCCTGAGAGCTTGTCTTTGACCAATGTATTGTATATGAGTGTGCAGTCTAATATTAAAGTGTTTGGAGATCTTCTGTTATTTATTTCTAATTTATTTCCATTGTAGTCAGAGAGCATACTTTGTATGACTTCAATTCTTTTACATTTTTCAAGGTTTGTTTTATAGCCTAGGATATGATCCAACTTGGTAAATGTTCCAGAAACACTCCAAGAAAATATATTTCTGTTGGTGCGTGTAGGATTTTATAAATGTCTAACAGATCCAGTTGGTTGATAGTGGTTTTAGTTCTTGTATATCCTTGCTGGTTTTGTGTCTATTAGGTCTGTTATTGACAGAGGAGTGTTAAAGTCTGTGTTAAAAACTGTGGTTTAAATAAAGCTTAAATAAAGTAAAAAAAAAAAAAAACAACTGTGGATTATCCTATTGCTGTTTTCATTTCTGTCCATTTTTTAAATGCATTTTAAAGTTCTGTTTATATATGCATGATTATTTAGGATTATTATGTCTCCCTGGAAAACTGACCCTTTTATCACAATGCAATATGACTTCTTATAACTGAAAATGTTCTTTGCTCTGAAATCTAATTTGTCAGATAATAGAGCCCCTCCAGCTCTTTGATTGAGTTTGGATGGCCTATTTTCCCCCATTCTTCTTGTAGCCTACTTACTTCATTACACATAAAGTAAGTTTCTTGTAGACTACATATAGTCAGGTATAACTTTATTATCCAATCAAGAGTACCTGTTTTTTAACTAGCATGTTCAGATAATTTGCATTCAAAGTGATTATTTATATGTTTGGATGTAGGTCCTTGTTTTCTGTTTATTCCATTATTTTAAAAATTAGTTTATTTCCCCTTCCAGCTTTCTTTTGAGTTCTTGAAGCATTGATGTGTTTACTGTGTTTTGGTTATATCTCTTAGGGTGCTCATAGATGAGTTTAAGAAAGTCATGGTCTCGGGCTTCAGGCCAGCCTTTATCTCACAGGCTGTGGTGCTTCCTCCGAATTGCTAATGTCTCAGCTATCTTCCTAGCCCAGGTTTTAGCTGTTCACAGTCTGATTTGATTTTATATGAGGACTATAAGGACATCTGCATCAGCCACAGAGCCAGAGTTGAAACCCACCATAGAAATGAGAAGCACAAAACTTTTGTGTCCCAGGTAAAGCTCCACAGTTCAGCTAGAAGCAGATTTCACAAGAAGAAAGTGACCCACTGGCCAGTTGCAGCCAATAAGAAAAATAACCCAAAAGACACTAATGAGAGCCAGTGTTAATGAATGAGGGCACACCACTCGGCAGAAAACAAGGCTACAAGAGAGCTAAATAATGATCTTGGAGTGGAAATATCTAGAAAGGGTTTATATATATTGGAGAAAGGTGACCATTTGAGATAATGTTGGCCAAGAGAGATCAAAGCCTCATAACACATTTAAATGTTATTCTTTATAATTAAAATATATATAATGAAATATATGATGGGTATAAAATATAATCCAAAGCACCAAAGGCTGGGCCTGGTGTTCCAGAATTTTCTGAGAGCCTATAATTATCACTATTTTGTTGTTGTTTTCAGAATCCCTCCTGATGATAAAGAGAATTTACCGTCCTCCTGAACAGTAAATTGGGAAGTGCCTGAAATCATGTAAAAAAAAAAAAAAAAAAATCACACCTTCATGGTGTGATTTTAGAGAGTAAGGATGGTTTTTAGAGAAACCAGATAAAACATTCACTCTAAGGAAGTGTCTCTCCTTAAGCAAACACTAAGGGGGCTTGAAAACATTTGAGTGGAAAATCTCCAAGTCATTTTGGGAATAAAGAAAAGAGTCTGAAAATAATTGAAAGGTGCATTTTGATGGAAATATGGTAAATTCTATGGAGGATTATTGAACTCTCAAGGGGAAAGAGTCATATGTAAACATAACCCAAGGGCAGAAAAGCACAAGTACGTGATCTGTTTAACCCTGCAACCCAAGAAAGAGACTGGCAGAGCTGTTCTACAGAAACATATTCTAGAAGAGAATTTGGAGAGAAAGAGCAGAAAATCTTAGAAGTTAAAATACAATAATATAGAATTCAAGAACTCAAAAAAAAAAGTAACTAAAAACAAGCCAACCAACCAGTTAATGCTTCATAAAACTCTCATATTTTAAGAAGAGTCCATGGCTACATAATGACTTCTCATGTTTCAGAAAGAACTCTTTCTGAAGAGAGACACCAGCTGTCAACCTGGAGATACATTGGAAGATAAGTGAACCAAAATATGGTTCTGCTTCAAAGGTGAACTCCTAAAATATATATTTATCAAACATTTTCAGAGAAATGAACTCTAAGACAAGGGAGCTTCATGTTTTTCTCTACCATCCATCACTGACAGACCACCCTGATTTTTTTTTTTCTTTCTTAATAAGAAACATGGGTCTGTATTTAAAACCACTGGCCAGAATCTGGTGCAGCAGCAGACCCACCTTGAATCTGGAACCTGGAGCAGGTCCAGCAATTCCTTCACTCTGAAACATGGTGTGTATTACACCGACACCCCAAATCTCAGACCTTGCACACGTGCCTGTTATTACTTTCCCCCAGAACACTGGCACTCCCCATGTGATTAATCTGGAATACACCCTCAACTACAGGGCTTTGAGCCACCCCCCACTTCTGATTCCAGTGGGGAACTGTTTTTAGGAGGCCTCACTGAGGCTCTCACCCTGAGCAAAGGTCTTGCCTTCTAATCTTGAGTGTTTAGCCACAGACACACACCTTAGAGTTCAACTGTGAATGTCAGTGTTTGCTAAAAGAAAGGAAGTGTTCATCATCCACAGAGACCACTTAAAGTTTTGGAATCCTACAGACTTAACTACCTATTACAATTTATATTGTGCACCTCATCTACAGAGAGAATGATTTAAAATTATAGGGACGCCTGGGTGGCTCAGTTGGTTAAGCAGCTGCCTTCGGCTTAGGTCATGATCCCAGCGTCCTAGGATTGAGTCCCACATCAGGCTCCTTGTTCAGCAGGGAGTCTGCTTCTCCCTCTGCCTCTGCCTGCCGCTCTGTCTGCCTGTGCTTGCTCCCGCTCTCTCTGACAAATAAATAAATAAAATCTTTAAAATTATATATATGCTTTTGTGTTTTAGACTTAAATTTTCTCTTGCCTTAAAAAATAATTGCAAACTATACCTTTAACTCAGAAAATGAAGTTGTTACTCTGAACATTAAACAAAGCAACACAGTTTCTAGTGTACTTGGTGAAAGCTCTTTTGCATTAAGATCTTCTGCATTTTGATTTGTTAAGCACATATTAGATTAGCAGCTATAATCTGATTTTCCAGCCAACAAATAATCTCAACTATTGCATTCACTCTAGATAAATTACCTTCTGCATTTCCCTTAAAAATACATCAGGAGAAATAAAAGGTAGCTGTCTTCTGAACCATAATCATTTGCTGTTAAATGTTGGTGTACAAAGCCTCACATGCTGAAATGGTAGACATAAAGAACAAATGGTCCTTTAATCACCTCATTGTAAATGTTTACAAGAGAGAGCATTGCGGGCCTGAAATGTGAACTTCTTGTTCCCTTTACTGCAATCTCCAGCAAAATTCTCATTAAATGCTTTGCTAAACTGCCCCATTGACAACACATGTTCTTATATTACTGCCATTTCTTAGTTTGATGGAGCTATACATCCCGGGATATGAGCTGAAACAGAGCCTATCAGTGTTACTACGGCTATATGACCAAGTTGTTAAGTAATTTGTATCCTAACCATTATAACATCTGAGCAAATGTGCTTGTTGGAGCTTTTCTGAGTTAGGCCACAGAATAAGAAAAGGGCAATTTGAAAATAATCTCTGAGCTCCTCAAGGGTATAGACAATACTGTCTGTTGTACACATTCATGTTAGAATAAATAAAAGCAAGATCATCTAAAATACATGAGCGGTATTAAAGTTTAACATACATCTCTATCAAATGTAATTCCAGATTCTCCTTGAGGACACATGCATATGCTACCCTCTGTGATTCTCCTCTGTCATCTGTACTCAAATACAATTTACACAGTATCATCACAGCATTTTGTTGGCAGAAGAGATCAAAAGGACCTATGGATATAACAGCTAAAGGCCAATAAAATTCAGCACACCTATTACTGAAAAGAATTGTTTTAATTAACCTAAATATAAGCCTATTTCCTTATTATTTTTAGAGATTTTTTCTTTCAAGCTTTCAAAATTTTCTATAAACTTTGCAAATAAAGTAAGTCTGTTTATACTGTTTCCTCAATATAAAGGTATTGATTTGAATACCATTCTCTATTTTAACTCAGTGACATTTTCAGAGTATTTTATCTATACAAAGGGTCACTTAAACATTTCCTATGAACATTTACCATGTTCCTTTTGGGTCTGAGGAAACTCTGGTGTTATAGACTGTCTAGAAAAAAAGAAAAACTATATATATACCTCCTGCCCTGAGAGGGTAGTTACCATGCAAATCACTGATTATCGCAAAACAACATACCTGCTGGATGAAAGACCCAAATGTGAGGTAAGAATCCATCAAAATCCTAGAACCAACAGCCACTTTGACCTCGGCTGCAGCAACTTCTTGCTGGACATGTCCCCTGAGGCAAGGGGAACAAAATCAAAACTGAACAATTCGAGCTTCATCAAGATCAAAAGTTTCTGCACAGGGAAGGAAACAATCGACAGAACTAAAAGACACCTATGGAATGGGAGAAGATATTTGCAAATGACATATTGGATTAATAGCTAGTATCCAAGATCTATAAAGAACCTGTGAAACTCAGCACCTAAAAAAATAAAAAATCCAGTCAAGAAATGGGCAGAAGACATGAACAGACAGTCCTTCAAAGAAGACATCCAGATGGCTAAGAGTCACATGAAAAAATCCTGAACATCACTCATCATCAGGGAAATGCAAATCAAAACCACAATGGGATACCACCTCACACCTGCCAGAATGGCTAAAATTAACCAGTTAGGAAACAACAGGTGTTGGCGAGGATGTGGAGAAAGGGGAACCCTCCCACACTGTTGGTGGGAATGGAAGCTGGTGCAGCCACTCTGGAAACAGTATGGAGGTTCCTAAAAAAGTTGAAAATAGAACTACCATATGACTCAGCAATTGCACCTCTAGGTATGTATCCAAAGGATACAAATATAGTGAGTCAAAGGGGGCACACACCCCCCAATGTTTCAGCAGCAATGTCCATGATAGCCAAATTATGGAAAGAGCCCAGATGTCCACTGATGGATGAATGGATAATGAAGATGTGGTATATATCTATATACACAATGGAATATTACTCAGCCATCAAAAAGAATGAAATCCTGCCATTTGCAACTGTGGGGGTAGAACTAGAGGGTGGTATGCAAAGTGAAATATGTCAGAGAAAGATAAACACCATATGATTTCATTCATATGTGGAATTTAAGAAACAAAACAGATGAACACAGGGAAAGGGAGGAAAAATAAGATGAAATCATAGAGGGAGACAAACAATAAGAAACTTTTAAGTCTAGGAAGCAAACTGAGGGCTGCTGGAGGGGAGGTGAGTGGGAGGATGGGGTAACTAGGGGAGGGGCGTTAAGGACAGTAGAGGATGTAATGAGAGCACTGGGTATTGTATGCACCTGATGAATTGCTAAATTTACCTCTGAAACTTATAATACGCTATATGTTAAACTTTGAATCTGGATAAATAGAACAAACAAACAAGCAACAGATCTGCCAAACCCTGTCACACATTCCCTGGGTAGCGGGAGGAGACAGTTTCTGCTGCTCTTTCACCTTTCACATCTCTCTTTTCCATTGGAGCACTCTGGTTCTCAGATTCTTCCCCTCTATACAGGTGAAATTGAAAAAGTCACTGGGGAATGAAACAATTAGAAACAACCTGGGTAATATTTATCAAGTTCTGAATGCGAAATCTGACAAATAGCAGGAGATGACAGTAGCAGAATAATGGAGACTTTATGTCTTCATGTCCTCAGATCCCTGATAAATCCGTTTTGTTTTGTTTTTTGCCTACTCAGCTGATTCTCATTACAAAGGTAGGAGTTACAGTCTGCTGAAACTGTATACAATGATAATTATCTGTGTGGAGTCAGCAGTCTATGAACTCACTGTTGATTCTGGTTGTATTACATAGTTTGACACAATGTTTACCGTAGGGTTTGTTCATTTATCTGCACTTTCCTCTTCCCCACCAGCATTAAGCACCACTTTCTGTATGATATGTGTTTAATAGATGCTAATAAAATTGATTTTCAAACCAGTGCTGTGGCCCCTCATCCGAGGGATAGAGGAACCAAGCCTAAAATGACTGTAATTCCCGGATGACCTCAAGTAGGTGGGTCTAAACCAGAGCTAAGCGAGATATTTCTGAGAAAATCTGAATAATTCAAATATACTTGTAATAGTATCGCAGTCAAAAGTGACGTTTTTCTGTATTTAAAGAGGGAAGCACTTCAGCTCATTTTTCTTTGCAGAACATATCTTCATGTCTATAGCCAGAAGGAACAAATTCACATTTTTAATGCAATTTTTAGACATAAATCCTTTGCTCCTTGCTTAAACTTCAGTAGTGCCACAGTGAACTCAGTAGTGCTCATGTTTTTTTTAAAGAAGCTCTATTGAAGAAATAATCAAAAATTAGTAGGAGGGAGTTTGATATAAAAATGGAAAGTGGTCGGAACCTTACCTCACTTCTACTCTAACTTGCTTTTGTGTTATGTCACATTGTTATTTGTTTTATCTTTCTATGGTAGTTCAATTTTTTTCATACAGATGAATAGATTTGGGGCAGGTAGACAGATGCTGTGTATGTCAAGAGTGACAAATTGTCTTTTGCAACAGAGAAATTCATCTACATCTTCCCGTCAAGATCAGTTACAATAATTACTGCTGCAAATACAATGAAATTTAGCCTAAAAAATAGAACATAATAACTTTGCAAAGAGTTCCATAAATTGAGATGAGAGTCTGGATGGTAATGTAGCTACAGCAGCCTTGACAGGAGTATGTTTACATTGTACCAATCATTGGAATTCTCTGGAAAATAAATGACTGCATTTTAATTACCAATTCTAAAACAACAAGATTTGGGGGTAATTACAGGTTTTGCTCTTAGAAATAGAACTTAAATTTTACTTATACATGAAAATCAGCCAAGACAGAGAGAAACTTCTCGCTGAACTGGAAATTATTTTGTTCATTATCACATAGCTATTTAACCTAAATCAATATAAGAGATCAATAAATACACCAGAAAACAAAGAAGTTATTTGTCTTTTACTACTTTAATCCACCCCATGTAAAACAAACTGCAAATGCATTGCGGTTTTACTAGTTAAAAATCTATAGGAATGTTTATTACTCAGAGATGGTGATTTCCATATTCAATATGGGAGCAGCCCAAAGTATCTCTCAACTGTTATCAGATGACCACCTGTATCCAAACCACCTGAATTATTTGTTTATGGTGTTGATGTCTGGGTCCCTTCCCAGACTTAATGAATTGGAATTTGGGGGACTGCAACTGAAATTTTGCAATTTTAGCAAACTTCTCTTTTTCTTATCACACCAAGATTTGAGCATTACTGTTTCATAGGATAGAAAATGTCTACCACCTTCAGGCATATTTGAAACCAGGAAGAGTCATCACAGAAGTGATAATAAAGAACAGTTTTAAAGTAGAAGGAAAAAACCTGTATAAACTAGAGATATCTATGTCTATATCTTTAGATACAAAACCACCCATTGAGTGGCAATGTTCTAGAAACTGGTGGATGTCCAGCATTTTATTTTTTTAATTTAATTTAATTTAACTTATTTATTTTTTATTTTTTTGATAGTGTGCATGCCTATGCACATGTGAACAGGAGGCAGGGAGTGGTGGGAGGAGGAGGGCAGAGGGAGAGTGAGAGGGGAATCCCAACCAGGCTCCACATCCAGCATGGAGCCCCACATGGGGCTCAATCTCACAACCTCAAGATCATGACCTGAGGCAAGAGTCAGATGCTTAACCGACTGAGCCACTCAGATGCCCCTGATACCCATTAAACACACACACACACACACACACACACACACACACACACACACACACAAGGATGTAGGTCCTTATGAAGCTTTCAGGAAAAAGACACTAAAACACAGTTAACCAGAAAGTAAGTTAAAAGACAATTAGAATGGAAAAGAGAAAAAAAATTTACTGGGTAGAAGGGACCAAGATTGCCAGGGAGGAGTGGTGGTAGAATTTAAAACAGAGTGGTCAAAGTCGACCATATTGACAAATAGCCTTTGGAACAAAGATTTGAAGGAAGTGAGGAAATTAGTAATGGGAACAGTCTAAGTAGAGGAAATAATCCATGCATAGCCCTCATGGGTTATACATTCTTTGCAGACAATCGCATTTTCTTTAATATCACCTGTTTCACTGAAGAAAAGTAATTTCTGGTATTCCTTCCATGGATCAAAGACCCCTATGATGCTTGCTGTAGTCAGTCATCTCTTTACTGTGTATTTCTTCCTAGAGAATTTCAGATACTAACTAACTGTTAAATATCTTTCCCTAGGGATTGATTAAGGTTAACTGACATACTCTGGCTCTAGTAAATTATAAGGTAAATTGTAGAAAATATAGTAGATGCCACGTTAGGGGTTTGTTGATGGGAAAGGCAGGTGTTATTGTCCACACAATGTAAATTCTTTATGATTATGTCTTTCTCTTTTTATGCTTATATACTTCTTCTTGCCTACTTGTATACCTCTATACAAAGTATAGATAAATTTTAGTTAGGTAAATAAATGTCTATATGATGATATATCATTTTACCTATAGCCTGGGCAAAAAAAAAATAGTTATTGTCCCTACAGATGCTACTGTGTTAATCACAGTCCACATAAACTATATTTTCAAATTCAGTAACATATTTTTAATTTGGAACATAAAATCATATATATATATATATACACTTTAAAGATTTATATTTTATTAATCTAGAGAAAGAGAGAGTGTGGTGGGGAGGGACAGAAGGAGAGAATTTCAAGCAGACTCTGCACTGAGTGTAGAGCCTGATGTGGAGCTTGATCTCATGACCCTGAGATCAGGACCTGAGCCAAAGCCAAAACAAGGATGCCTAATTGTGCCACCCAGGTGCCCCTAAAATCAAATATAGTAAAAATATGAGAAATCCAGTAGTAAAAAGAAAAAGAAGGATGAGATATGCATATTGAAAGAACAGCATTAGTTTTCACATGTTGTCAATCCTTAAAATTAGAAATTTTCTGTTTTTTAATTGAAACCTCATTGCAAATAATGAAATCAACATTTGTCTTTTGTGATAGCTTTACTTAAAGTTCTACTTAAGGATTAATAGTACTAATAATATTCTAAAGAGTATAAGGGAACAAACTAATTTTAATCTATGACAAAACATTTATTCATAGTCTTGATTAATAACAGTACCATTATCAATGTAGAAAAAGAAAGGGACATACTTTTATCTCATTTTTCAGATAAGAAAATTAGGCTCAAAGATGAAATAATTCACTCATGATTAAAGAATAGGTTTTCAAAGCGAAGTCTTCTGATTATATAAGCCGCATATTTTGTTTTTCAAACCAATTGTGATTGTGACTTATTAGTAAGGGAAATACTTACCTTGTAATCATTTGTGGCAGCTAGCCTACAAGAAGGCTTGTGCTGACCACTGCACCCTGGTATTTTCACCATCACATGGTCTCTTCCCACATTACATAGGAATGACTCTTGTTACCAAAAGGAAATGGTACAGTTGATGGAATGCGCCATCCAAAGCTGACCCATAAAAGACATCACGGCTTCTGTCTTACTCCTTATTTTGAACATTTGCTCTGGGCAAAGCCAGCTGCCATGTCATAAGGAACTGAGGCCTCCTGTGGAAAGTCACTTGAGTGTGCCATCTTGGAAGTAGACCATCCAACCTCAATCAACCATAGGATGACTCTAATCCTGGCCAGCATCTTGATGGCAACCTCATGAGAGCCTCTGAGGTATTCCTGAATTCCTAACTGAATGATCCACTGTGAGTTAATACACTTTTATTATTATAAGTTACTTCTTGGAGTACAATTTATTATGAAAAAATAGATAACCACTTGCACACAATATACGCATGTTAAAATGTAAACGAAAATAAATGTCTCTAAAAGTACTTGTTCTTAAAATGTGGGATGTAATTATTCTTCAATCTTATTCTCTTTTATTGAAATTATTCTGTTTATGATTCCTAAAAATGCATTATTCCAAGGTATTCCAAGGGTTAATCAGCATCACCATTACTGTTTCCCAAGGAGAATCAGGTGAGTTCAGCTTCAAGACTTGTTCCAAACCATTTGGTGCTCCTGAGACATTTCCATAGAGAAATTCTGGATATTCCCTGCTTGCTACTTGTATCATTTATTTATAAAATTGTGACGTCACATTAAATTCCCAATGAAGTCTGAAACTAAAAGAGGAAAAGCTTTCCTCCCTATGAAATGGAGAATGCTTCTGTCTCAGTTCATGTATTTCATGACATCTTTTAGAAGTAGAATCATGTTTCAAGCATCTGGGGTCCAATACCACAAACTGTAGTCTAGCATGTGACAGTGGCAGTATCTCATTGTATCACTGGGGATTGAATAAAGGACATAACTAGTCATTAGAGCCAAACTGCACGCTAGTTTGGGAAAAATCACTTAACCCCTGCACCATGCTTTCCTGGTTGATGCTGGCTGGGAGGAGCCTAGTAAATATTTAAGGACCTGAGAGAAAAGGAGATCTTTAGAAGAAATGGCTGCATTCTGTTCTCTGCTTCTGCTCACCCGAGAAGCAGAATAAACTCAGGGGTGAGGTATTTGCATTTACCTGAGGGTTTTTCAGGTAGACAGGGTGAATGAACCTTGGCAGGAATATGTGAAGTTGCGGGTGTTATGACTCTTCCCACTTTACAAATAAAGAACTAGGGGCACCTGGGTAGCTCAGTGGGTTAAAGCCTCTGCCTTCAGCTCAGGTCATGATCCCGGGGTCTTGGGATCGAGCCCCGTATCTGGCTCTCTGGTCAGCAGGGAGACCTGTTTCCCCCTCTCTCTCTTCCAGGCACTCTGCCTACTTGCGATCTCTGTCTGTCAGATAAATAAACAAAATCTTTTAAAAAAGGAGAACAACAACAACAACAACAAAAACAAATAAAGAACTAATGGTTGAGAGCAGTTATTAGTTCATGATTACAGTTAATAATTGCTCAAGCAGATACCTGTTCATTAGCACAGTGCCTGGAAGACAACGACCAGGAGATTTATTTTTCTTTCTTTTTTTTTTTTTTTTTTTTT